>SKCR01043595.1:0-169635 GCA_019454045.1 Zanthoxylum bungeanum
CTTGGCCATGGGCCACATTCCTCTTCATTTTTCTGTAAATGCCGTGAGATGAAGGAGAGAAGCTTAGGAAGTTTTGTGGCAAAATTTCAAGAGTGCTATCACACATTCGGGGTCTTGCGAAGGTGATAGGGAAATCCACCCGTGGGCATGGAATGCACACCAAGCTTGGAGCGTGGCCGACCAAATGAAGCACAAAAAGGGGAGCATAGTGTGAGCCACCTTGGAGGAAAGCTTAAAGTTTTGTTGTTCCTCGCATCGCAAAAGCCGATCAAAGTGAGTATTCCGCAACTTTAACTTGGATGTATTCACTTATTTCTTGCTTAATTAGATCTTGGCAAACCTAGAAAACCCACAGGTGAAGCTATTGCAAAGGTAGGCTTTCACATTTTACATCAATCCTATATCATTTCCAATGATAAGATATCATCTACATACAAGACTAGGAAAATTATCATGCTCCCACTCATTTTCTTATAAACATATCACTCTTCATTGTTCTTGTTGAATCCAGATAATCTAATTATCTCATCAAAATAAAGATTCCAGCTTCGGGATGTCTGTTTAAGTCCACAAATAGACTTTTAGAGCTTACAAACCAAGTTTGAAGTCTCACTAGATACGAAATCCTCTGGTGTTCCATATAGATATCCTCATAAAGTAATCCATTTTGGAAAATAATTTTTACATCCATCTGCTATATCTCATAGTCATAATATGTAATCATGGCTAAAGAATCCTAATGGATTTTAGCATGGCCACTGGTGAAAATATTTCCTTATAGTCAATCCCAGGACGTTGACTGTAACCTTTTGCTACCAGTCGGGCCTTAAAGGTTTCTACATTTCCATCAGGCCCTCGTTTTCTTTTGTAAACTCATTTACAATCATATAGATTTAACTAATTCAGGAAGATTCACTAAGTCTCAAATTTGATTGTCATACATAGAATCCATATCGAATTTCGTGGCTTTTTGCCATTTTCCGAATCGATATCTAATATAACTTCCATATACGTAGTCGGATCGATTTCCTCCAAGATGAGAATATCAAGGCTCGATCAGATGTTAAAAATAATCTCTCAGGAGGCTTTGATATTCTATTCGACTTACGTAGAACTTGTGTTATAGATCATTCTCTAATTAGATCTTTGGTTTCATCTTAGGTTCCCTAATGTTAGGATCAAACTCATCAAGTTCAATCTGTCTATAATTCCACTTTCTCTCAAAAATTACTTTTCAAGAAAAGTGACAAAACGAATAATAAATATATTTTGTTGCTCGGAAACGTAGAATTGATATCCCATGGAATTATCAGGATATCCTACGAACCTAAAATACCCTTTAGATTCTAGTTTACCCTGCTGCGCAACTCTAATGTAGGCAGGACAACCCCAAATCTTTAAATACCTAAGACTTGGATTTCTATCGAACCATATCTGATAGGGGGTTATAGAAACAGTTTTCGATGGAACTCTATTAAGTACATGAGGTAATAAAGAAGATCTGTATAGCTCATCATTGTTCGCACCATATCCAATAAAGTACGATTTCTACGCTCAGACACACCATTGTGTTGAGGTGTTTCTGATGGGCTATATGGGCAAGAATTCCATTTTCCTTTAAATAATTTCTGAATTCTTCACTCATGTATTAACCATCTCGATCTGATCAAGGTACTAGATGAATTTACTGGTTGTTTTTCTACTTCATTTTGGAATATTTTGAACTTGTCAAATATTTCCGACGTATGTTTCATCAGATAGATATATCCATATCTAGACTTATCATCCGTGAAAGTCACGAAGTATGTTGAACCATCATGAGCGGCATGATTTAATGGATCACAGACATCGATGTGTATTAGTTCCAATAAAACTCCATCACGGTATCCAACACCTAGAAATAGAGCCTTTGTATTTTCCTTAGATACATGACTCACAAATCGGATAAGGATCTAAGGTAAAATTTTCAATCAAACCATCTTTTACCAATTCGGATAGTCATCTAACACCTATATGGCCCAATCTTATATGCCATAATTTAGTATTAGTTAATTAAGATTTTTCACTTGTATTTTCCTCTACAGTAAAGACATCTCTATATGTTTCCAAAATATAGTGACCGTTTGATAAAGAACATTCATATTTCAATAAATTATCTATATCATATAAACATAAAGTTTCATCCTTAATGTTTATTTTATATCCATCTTTATCTAATATTGGCAGTGATATTATTTATCTGATAAGTGAGGGTACATAATAACTGTCTTGTAAATTTAATTTACAACCATTGGGTAGATCTAAAATAATCGTTCCTATGGCTTTAACATCCAATGTCTCGTCATTGCCAATCTAAGCTGGATCTCCTCTTTATTCAGCCTTCTTTGTACCCTCATTACCTGTAGAGAGTTGAAAATATGAGTAAGACTGCCAGTGTCTAACACCCATCTACTATTTTCATCAAAGTCTAATGAGATGTCAATAATTGGAAAAATACAAAGCATACCTGAAGGTCCTGCTTTTTCTATCAGCTCTGGACAGTCCTTCTTCCAGTATCCAAATTTCTTGTAATGTAGACATTGATCACAAGCTATTTGCGGTATTGTGCCTTTGCGCTTCTTGGAGTTCTTCTTTACAACCTTCTTCTTCCCCATCTTTATTTTCTTTGATTTCTCGAAAGTCTTTGAAGAACCGGCTCCACCATGGAGGTATAATGTGGGTTGCCTTTCCTCATGCTCCGTCGTGCGTAATATGTTATGATGGTCTTCGTATATTGCATCGAGTGCATATGGAAGTTTAATTCAAAGCCAATATAAGAACCATCAAAGAAGACAGAATCAAATTACAGCCGAACCATTCATCAATCGCAATGCCTTGTCATTTCACGTATCGAATTTGGTCGATCATGTTCATAATATGAATGTTGATAGGTCTTCCATCCTTGAGTTCAGCACGGAACAATTCCTTAGACCTTCAATAAAGTTTGATCTCTTGATTTAGCTCGAACAATTCTTTGAGTGTTCGCATGATGCTTCAAGCATCCGTATTTCAATGTATTATCTCAGTAAATCATGAACCATCGATCCCAAAATGTAGGATTTCACCTTAAGGTTATCATCCTTCCATCTATTAGAAGTTTCTCACTCTTCTAGAGTGGAGTCAGGATCAATTTCAACAAGCAGTGTGGCATATGTAATTTTTTCAAACTCCAAGACAAGACGTATGTTCAGTTCTCATTCGAAATAGTTCTCGGCTCCTTTTAGTTTATTGGTATCCAAAAGTTTCATCAATGGATTAGCAGCAGCCATCTATAAGACAATATTTTAAATAGTAACATAACAGTTTTCATTTCAAAAAAATAAAACTAATTGATTATGAAATTTTAAATCTATTAGTGCCCTCCCACTACTTTACGTAATTCTGTAATCTCCTTTAATGGAAAAAAAATGAATATCAAAATTCATAGCAGGAAGTGGATCCCATGACATTTACTCAGCCTCACATTAATGATGATATTGGTCGTTATAAACTCATTAGGTAGACTTCAAAGGTCAATCATTTCATGTGACTCATTGTTTGATCCTGAACAGTTTCTTATCCTTACAGTAATGACGATATTGGATTAAGACGTGTTCTTGGTGTATACTTTTCAATGTGCGCTAATGAGCTTCGTTTGTACACCCTCACACTAATGACGATATTGGGTGACTATGTTAACTTATCAAGCTACATCTAATATTTTACCGGAGCAACCTAAGTTCTAAGCACTTATCCTCACACTAATGACGATATTGGATATAAGTAGTAAGAAATCATTCATCTCTGTATTGACAAGACGAACCTTCCAATATTGCTCCAATATTACTAATACTATTACTTAAATAAAGTAATCACCTAGTCAATAGAGATTTATGACAATCAAGTCACTAATTTAATTAGGTCAATTCAAAATTTTAATTTAAAACATGAAATACATATCCAATATGACTTATGCAAATATAAATGAAAATACAGAGGAATAGATTTAAATACATGTCTAACATGCAACATGTTTTGTGTGGTTAAGCCTTGCTCTGATACAATTCTGTTAGGGCTGATATGGAACCCATAGAGTCTGATCGGAGCCCCGCATAGCGAAAATGGGTCTAACCCATTGATATAAAACATGAGTGTAATTTTAAATAATTTAATGAAATACTATATTCCATTACGAGTGTATAGGAAAAAATCGGGGTTGAATCGGAGTCCGAAAATTCCAGAACGGGAGGAAACAAAATTGAGTGCTCGCAGGTACATGACGCGCGCGCTACAATGCACGTGTGGACTGTGCTTAATGTGCACAAAAATTTATTTATTTATTTATTTCACAATTGCTTCATTTTTGCCTTCAGCTCTTAACCCTAATTATTTCTAACCTTCCATAAACACTTTCAAAATACCCAAAAATAATTTTAAAATCAAAACTAACATCAACACATGTTGTAGAACAAAAATTAAGTTTTTCAAAATATCAAATATTTTTACAAAAATATAAATTTATTCTAAATACGCACTTGCGTAAATTTTGAATCCAAAACACAAACCAAATTAGAATGCTACTAAGAAATGTCTCATGAATAATTCTAGTTCACCTAAAGGTGGTCAAGTGATTCTAGAATGGTATCCATAGCTCTAAGCTTTAATATAGAGTTCCAAACTCTTATTAATTATTTCATGTCCAACATGAACATCTTTGACCTAATTAACAAACATATTGTGTTTATACTTCTAAAGCATCCTAACACAATTTATTAGCCTTATTTCAACATTAAGCTATGTAATCATGCATCCAATAAATAAAAGAACATAACTTAAGAGAAGTTTAAACTTACCTAGCAAGCTTGATGTAAAGATCCAATCTTTTTCTTTTCGTTGAAATGGTTGGAGAACTTCTAAGGTTTGCACGCTTCACTTCAAGATCCAATCTTGATTCTAGTGCTAGCAACCATTACATCAAGATCCATTCTTGATTTCTCCTAAATGAAATATTATAGAGACCTCACAAGCTTCTCTAACTTAAGCTAATTTTTCAAGAATTGCTTATACTTAGCTTTCTCAAGCTTTTATTTTGCTTAATTAAAACATTCCTAAAGCTTGCTATTTATAGCAAAACTTAGGTAATTTTTAATTAATAAAAGTTGTAATCAATTTTTATGTGGGCTTAATCTTATTTGTACAAATATGTATATTATGTATGACTAATCTCCATTGTCTACCACTTTGATTTAATCCAATTAAATCAAGATAAAGATTAGGAAATTAATTAGTTAAATATTTGTCACTTTGATTTAATCCAATTAAATCAAGGCAAAACCACATATTAGTACATATTTACAATTACCATAATATCCTCAAATGATAGACATAATTATGATTTTACAATTAAGCCCTTGTGTGATTATTGAATTAATCCAATTTGATCAAAGTAAATAATCAATGTTATCAAATACCACTTGATTATCTTAGTTGATAATTATAATATTGAATATTTTCTTTTATCAAAATTAATCGGCTACCCAAATGCTCATATTGAGACTCTCTAAGTTTAGAAAAGTTCGTCATATAAGCCTAGCTAATATGTACACAATTCGACCACCTCCGAAATTACGAAGAACACGAACGGTATTTTTAAACTATATAAGTTGAGGTCATCATATATGTTTAACAATCCCTCTATGATAGACTATCTGAGTTGTGCTTAGGAAACATAGAATATGCCGTCAAGTTTTTGAGACGCATAACTCATATCAACATATCTACGATTCTTTATAACTGATGCGATCCACCCTAGGTAATCAACTTTGGCCAAAGATTTAAGAATCGTGACTTTACTCACATGGATACCTAAACCCTTTATGGTACACATATGGGCTGACAGATCTTATCTTGCTTCACACTTGATTACTAGATGCGTCGGTCCACACCCAAGGAACATCTAGAGGCCAGACCATGAAATGTTTCTGACATATGTAGCATCAAAATGTGGAGGATCTCACACAAAATCCATGATATCCTATAGTCAAATGATTACATATGCTACTCGACTCGAGGAGATTCCTATTGACGGTGGTGTGTACTTCTAACTATTAGGAATCACTTGTGAGTCATTTAGTATTCGGTCCAACTAATACCCACACGTCTATACTGTTGGGGTTTTGGACGATGGGGCCGCAGCGGAAGCACGGGTCGGGCGAAATCGTATTTTAAAACTTTTTCAAAATACTGAATAAATTATTCAATATCTAATATGAATAATTTATTCATATTTCACATAAACCTATTTATTCAATCTCAAATATTGACATAATTAATATTGAAATTTCGTGAAACTTTTACGAAAATAATTTTTCAGTAAAATGACACAAAATACGTTTTTAACCGAACCAACAACCCGACACTTATAGAAATTACCCAGGTCAGCTACAATAGTGTCGGGACAGTTCATGGGCTGCCTAAACAGTGACAGATTCACTGTTTGGATAGTCGTTACCCGGTTGGCTCAAAATCCATCCGATAACACTGTTTTTGGCCGTTTTCTCTTATTTCAAGTTGAAAATACTTTCCGGAAATTGTGCTAGATCCCAAAACACATCCAAAATATTCATAAGACATCAAAAAAATCCAGAATTTCCAGTTTAACAAGATCAGATCAGTAAATCAAAATTATCAAAAAATCATGCTTTAATCCAATTTTCACCAAGATTAATCTAATTAATCCAACACCAAAGAAGTCTCTGTTGGAGTTTTTCAAGGTCCCAAGATCAAAACTCAAGCATGAATCATAAGTGAATACAACGACGGAAGTGTGGAATACTTACATCGAGCGGTTGAGCGACGATTTGGGCAACAAAAATTCAAATTCTGCTCACTTTTTCAAGGCAGTGGGCTGCTATGAATAGTGAATTTCGCCCCTTGTCTTCAAGATTTGAAGCTCCAAGCTTCATCATTTGGCTTCCCGGCTCATGGGTATACTTCCCTTATCACCTTGGCATGATCCCGGAGTGTGCTAGCACTCTTGTTTTGCCACAAAACACACTTGCTTCCCTCCATTTATCTTTGTAAAATTCGGCAGTCCACTGCCTCACTAAAACAAGAAAATGGCGTGAAGATGAGAGGAAGAAGAAGAGGAGAGAGAGGAGGGAAAGTGAGTCTATCTTGTGTATACGGTTTTATGTTTGTTTTATGCATCAAATGCACTTGAATTTCATTTGAAATTCATTTCAAACACATTTGGGTTTAATTCCCAACCACACACATCACTTTATTACATCAAGTCACATCACTCACATCACTTTATCAATCTAATCAATTGTCACATCACTCACATCAATCAATCAATCCAATCAATTGTCACATCACTCAAAGTGACATGATTTGACGCTTGATGTGACGCTAGATGCGACTAGCGACTTGACGCTTGATTTGACGTGCCGCACTCGAATTCCAAATACGAATACGCTCGCAAATAATCTCGGGCTCGGGTTCGCTAATTCCAAATTAACGAATTTTCCATTGCGTCGTAATTAAATGATTACGCCCAGCGAAATCACTATTCACATCGCTAACGAATTAATTCTAAATTAATTCATTCGCCCGAATTAAAATCTAATTTTAATTCCGCGTCAAAATCCAATTTCGTTTAATATATCAAATATATTAATTCATCGATTAATTCCAAATTAATGTTTCTCTCTCTTTAATCGATATTTTATCCTAAATAAAATATCTCCGCAATTAATCCCAGATTAATTTTCTCTCTCATCTAATTAATCCCAGATTAATTAAAAGTGCGAGTCATACGTCATCGGTGAATCTTTGGGAAGCGACCCATGAGATCCCCGGATATGTTGGCAGTCAAATCGATCGTCGGACTATCCGAACACGTAAGTACCAAGTACTACGTTTTACCGATTTACAAGACAAGGTTGGCTTCTAGCAAAGCACCATGCCTATCCAATTCTCCGGAAATATCCTTACAGGAATAAGGATCTATATCAAGCGTAGTATACCGTAGTATTGTGTATTCTGTCCAGTATCGGATGATCACATGCAAGGCCTAGGGCTGGTAGAGTGTCTGCCCCGTACGAAGCATATATCGGATAACAAGTAACTAGTCTCTTTAAAATTGGATAATCATGACCAAGTCATATTATCCTGACGGTTGCAACCTTATATAGAGAACGAGTTCTGTATCCCTACGTGATCATCAACTCCATATGACTGGAGTGACACTTCCGTCTTGACATCACACCCAACACACTACGATTCTCAATATACCCAGTATTGGCGTACACAGAACCGGTTAAAGCCCTAGACGACCGCAACCAAAGTATATTGATTGTCGCAAGTATTAGCGGTGCAAGTCTCAGTTAAGACCAAATACACCTACCCTGATTTCGGACTTCCATAGACACGTAGTCATACTACCAATGGAATTCCGAGGGGGGGTCTAATCCAGAGCGAAGCTGTTTCCCGTACCTTGGTGAAACACAACCTCCTATTACACTTGCATGAGTATCCAATACCCAAATATATGAGAACTATGCCGTTTGCCCTCACAACGCGCACAAGTGTAATACTAGTCTTTTACGCATTCATCGATGTCCAATCTCGATAATGCTCTGACTAGGGATGTTTAATGATTCATCCTTCATGGACTGATACTTTCTCATATCATTCTCCGTCCAGGAACAAATCATAGAGACCTCTTATCATTTATATATCTAGGTGATCTAATCACAAATGATACGAGTGCAATCTCCTATGTCACATAGTTAATTTGTACAACAACACCGTGATCTGTACAAATAGTGACGCTATGGGTCATAATTGTCCAACAATCTTCCACTTGGCCTATAGCCAGTCACTCGAGTGTCTGACACCCGAACTATGTACGGTTGGCTCAAACTGCTGAGAAAATCTTTCGTCAGCGGATTTACATGAATATCATCTTGATGCGATTTATTCGATCATCACATCGCCACGATGTATGATCCGAACGAATCAGATAAATATGTAAGTATGTATCTGGATCGTTGATGAGACCATTAATTATTTAGCCTGTGCTGATGCCTAGCTCAGCTGCTAACAGAACTATATCTAATCTAATTAGATATGTAACGACCCAAATGACTTCTATTGCTGCCTCAGCTGCTGCAATTAACCCGCATCTGTTGTTTATTCGGTAACAGTATCTTGCTTGGAAGATCTCCAGTTTACTGCACCGTTATTCAAACTGTATAGTACCGTTTACGACTTTTAGTCGTCTTTATCGGTTATAGGAAACTTGTTACAGTGATCCCAGTCACTTCAAGTTCTCCTTCTCCATAGACTAAGACAGCATCCTTAGTTCTCTAAGATACTAACGGATGTCCCTAACATCAATCCAGTGACTATCACTCGGATTAGCCTGTTTGTGAATCCATATGCTCAAAGCGTATGATACACCAGGTCTAGTACATTTTTCAATGTACGGTTCCACGGAGAGTATTTCGAAAGGCAAGCTTTCGCCGATATTTATTTTATGGGAATATCATTTTCAAGAAATGACATATTATCATTATTTTAAAGGACAACCACTGTCAGTGCGCTCCCACTAACCCTCTTATTTTCACAAGAATCATTTTCGTTTTGAATTAAATCATATACCATTATGATTGCATCAAAACGATAATTCCAAGAACCCATGCTCGTATCAGCAAGCATTGTCCAAATGGATTTACCGTGGCAATAGGTAAAAGGTTGAATCGTAATCAACACAATGTCGATAACGATACCTTTCGTTAAAAGCCTAGTTTTATACGTTGGTATGTTGCCATCCATGTACGTCTTCCTTGAAGACTTGTAAAGTACCAATAGGCACAATGCCTTGTGGTACATCAACTAGTATCCAAACTTGTTGATATACATGGAATCCATTTCGGATTATATGACACCTTGCCATATATAAGGGATTTGATACCTTGTATCACTTCCTTAGTTCTCGTGTATTCGAAGATTAATGGTATAGTTTCATCCTTGATGAACTATATATGTTCTATTAAGATTCAGTGCCTTGAACAGTATTACTCCGATTTTCATCGAGTTAGACTATCCTCCCACTTACCACTGCATATCGGTATTCCTCTTAGGAAAACCGCATGGTGAGCAACAATCTAATCGTTCTCATGTGAGGTATATAAGTACAATACTTATGGTATCCCTAGGATGACCTACAATTGGCACCTATCCTATTTGGGTTTTAGTTTGGTATCATCCAAACATATGCCAATCATACCCAAATGGTCAGGAATGAGAAACCCGGTTTCTTTCCCGTTCATATCTAATATGATAGCTGTTAAACAGATTATTATGGAACCTTTTTCAAAATAAGTTCTTGCACTATTTAAAGCTTATCTGTTGAAGGAAATAGTAGCTCAGAGCGACTCGTGATTAACCTTTATTATGTCTAACAAAATTCGGTTAATCCTGTTCGGACACACCGTCAAACTGACGTGTTCCGGGAGGAGTCCTATTGAAAGAATATTATACTCTTTCAAGTATTGAGAAACTTATGCTTAAGTAATTTCCATTACGGACTTACCGTGACGGTATAAATACTATAGCCGATCTGTTTGTCTATTTCGTGTCAAAACTGTGAAAGTTTCCGATTTGTGTTCTTCAAAAGAAACACACAACCATTACGCGATGCCACATCCGTATAGGTCACGTAATATTCATACCACCTCTAGCCTAGCTAGACATGGGCCCACTTGCTTCACTATGAACTAGGGCTAACAGATCCGTGGCATTTTCACTTTTACCGAGTAAAGTTTTTAAACACTTTGCTTAATAAACTAGATTCGTAGACTTTATTTGAATAGAATCAAACAGTCCAAGTACCCACTCTCGAAAGTGTGGATATACGAGTCTTGTTTGATCGTGTCCCAGACAACAATGCCACAATTAGTTCTTAATGATCAAATCAGTTTGAGCTATTTGTTCGTCATTATATACATTTGAGATTTTATTATATTCAAAATATAAATTCTGTTATTCACATCTAATGTGTTTATCTCAATATCATCTTTATATAATAAAACACTTAGTGTTCTAGAATATAAAGGTACACCCGCAGCGGGTTATACACTGATATAAAGATAATGTTTCTAGTCAAACTAGTTACATTTAACAGTTCCCTAATTTAAGTACATACCCGAAGGTAATTCCTAAAGTTGGTATCTACGGTTTAAACAGCGACTATCGTCCCATTTTCAATTCGCAGAGTAATCTCGTCTGAAGTCAGTATCCTGCTTAAAGCAGATTCTGCACAACAGTACATTTATGTATCACACTAAGTATTTAAAATCCAATTTCAATACTAGTTGTGAACATAATTATGACAAACATATTTGAAGTAAGAGCCTGCTCGTCTTCAATCCTTCTTAGGAAATATCCTTTTATCTTCCCAAAAGATTATTATGATTTTGCCTTTGCCAATTTCAACATTCCAGTAGCCTTTGGCCAAGCCTCGGGTTTCTAGAATATTGAAGTAAGGTGTGCCTTGCACTTCTTGCCTAATTGCAAACTTTGACTTTGTCTCCTTGAGAATAGTCATTAATTCTCCAAGAATTATTTATTGCATTTTAGTATTTCAAAGATCTAAAATGATCCATGAAAATCCTTCAATTTCATTATCATACTTTAAGAATCTAATCCTTAATTCTGATTCAGAAATTAAGGAGTCTACTTCGACAAGCTTAATGGATTAAGCGCTAAAGTTATCATTATACGAATATTTCAAATATCATATTCCACTTATTTGCTTAACTCCGGGCTTTAGGCATAATTCATTATTTTATCAAATAAAATAACTTATTAATTTCCAAGACCATCTTGAATTATTCCCAATTTGAAAATTAAAGTCGTTTAAATACATTTTCACCCAGGATTATGTTTTAAACACTAATCTTTCATTTCTATCTTGATTCTAATAGTCCAACTATTTAATCAACGATTTGTGGTACTATTGATTATAATGATTATAATAGTCCAACTATATAATCAAATATAGATTTAAATTAATTAACCTCAATTACATTGATTACTATAATCCAATTATAAAATCAACTGTAAACTGAAATTAATTAATTCAAAATATTGATTAATATAATCCAATTATATATAATCAAATATAATACAGTCCAACTGTTAATTAAAACAACAATTTAAATATTAGTCCAACTAACATTTAATCTAACGACGAAATAATTTGAATGAGCGCGTATGGCGAGTAATTGAACGAGTATTGCAAATTCAATTCTTGCCTCCCACTATTTTTCGGCGAGCCTCTAACCCTCTGTGTTGAGTACTCGGGAAACTGTGTTTCCTAGTGGGCTAGGATCCCGTTAAATATCACACAATCTTGACTTTGGCCAACAAATTGTATGATAATTAACTAGGTAGATTTCTAAGATCAATTGGATCCAATCCAATTCCTAGATCCGGTAGGAGGACGTCCAAGTCCGAAAAATATATCTTATATATGCCAATACATCCAATGTATTACCTAACCTTTTTCCTCTGAATCAACTAAGCCTTGGCTTTGGCACAACAAGCTTAATGATTCCAGTTAAGGCGACCCATTGACCATGGAAAGCTTCGTAATCAATGTCGATGGACAAGAAGTGGTCTTGACTTGGCCAACAAACCACAACTTGGACATGACACTGACATGTAACAAAGCCTTCGTGATTCAAACACATCTTCGACAGACAAAGGCCTTGACTTTGGCCAACAAACCAATGCCGTCTCGGATCTTGAGTGAGAATCACTCAATGGAAGGAAAGACGCTTAATATTATTTGAGGGTTTTTCGCGTGCAAATTGAAACCAATTTATTATCTTTGTTAAGGTCTCATCATCATACACCCTTAAACATGCATTCTAAACACATAATAAAGCGCATATGAAATAAAATAATAATGATATGCGGATGGATACTTTACATTGATCCTAGATCAAATTCTCATTTTCTCTCTCCAAAGCTAGCACATGTATTTACTTCTACCCGTTACACTACACTTCTAAAGAAACCTCATTTACATTGAGGGGAATAGGTGAGAAGAGAATACAAAGAGTATAGAGGTGATAAGGCTGGACTCGCAGGTCCAATTAATAAATCAAATTTATTACAATTTCCAAAATTGTCCCACCCGACTAATATCCATCCGATATACATTATTCATGCATCGCAACCATGTATTCACTCAAGCATGTTATCAATCAATCTAATCCAATAATTAATCTGATAATTAGTGATCATCCAATGTTCAAACAACGATTTGATTTTGTTCGAGTCAAACTCGTTTTGCGAATAAGTACTTAAAGTACGAATTCTCGAATTAAATTAAACTACATAATTAAATCTAATTTAATATGTATTTAATACTAATCCAATTATTTAATTCCAAATTAAATCTTACACTTTATTTACGAACCTTACGATTTAAATTCCAAATTTAATCGTTTCGGGTCTCAAAGCCCGATGAATATCCAATATTAGTTTAATTAAAGTCTAATGGGCTTTTAATTAATTTCTTAAGGCGTGGAATTTTGGTCAATTCGAGTCAAACCGAATAACCAAAATCCAATCCGGGAGTTACCCCATAAGCTAGAAATCAATCTTGGCCCATTAGGCCCATTAAACTTTAAAGGTCCATTAGTCGCATTTGGGCTTTGTGGTCGCGGTTTTGGGCCCAATTGGATCCAACCAATTTTGCCTAAACCCAACTTTGTACAACAAAGCCCAATAAGCCCATTTACAACATTACAAGCCCAAATCCAATTTTAAGCCCAATTAATTAAAATCCAATTTCAAAATCTAATTAATTCCAAAGTGTGTATCATGATTAATCACCTAAACCATTATTTTCAAAACACAAATTAGGCTAATTAATCATGCTCAATTTCATCATCACATGTCCAACACATTAAGATTAAAATCAAACCCATTACATGCTTTACTACTCTCGGCAATTTGGACTAATTTTATGTCAATTCCGAATTCAATCCAATTAAATCCAAATTAACATTAAGTCATCATCCTCAATCGTTTCAAGTCATCCAATGACCAACGAAACAAAATTACCAAGATTTAGGGCATACTCAATTCGGCCAACACATCAAAATTGGGGAAATTTGTTCCAAACAGAATTTAATCAAATTGATCCAACCAATCATCAATTAAACATGTATTAAGCATACTTGATCATCCAATTTCATAATTGCATGCTCAATTTCATTTTACCCAATTTCAAGCTTTATGTCATACTTTCAAAATTGGGGAAATTTGTTCCAAATAATATTTAATCAAATTGATCTAACCAATCATCAATTAAACATGTATTAAGCATACTTAATCATCCAATTTCATAATTGCATGCTCAATTTCATAATTGCCCAATTTCAAGCTTTATGACATACTTGGCAATTTGGGGATTTTACTTCCGAATCGAATTCAATCCAATTGATTCCGCAATCATCGTTAAATCATCATTCCGAATGATTTCCAACACATCCAATTGTCAAAAAATCAAAAATCCCAAGACATTAAAGACATCACAATTTCGGCCAATGAGGGAATTTGAGGGAAAGATGATCCAATCAAATTTTCTTCAAATTGACCCAATCAATCTTCAATTCAAACACAATTAAGCATATAAATCCATCCAATTTAATTTATCATGCTCAAAATCAAGTTTGCCCAAATTTTATCCCAAACTTTTTCATGCTTTTAACCTAAGCTCTGATGCCATTGTTGGAGTTTTTCAAGGTCCCAAGATCAAAACTCAAGCATGAATCATAAGTGAATACAACGACGGAAGTGCGCGGAATACTTACATCGAGCGGTTGAGCGACGATTTGGGCAACAAAAAATTCGAATTCTGCTCACTTTTCAAGGCAGTGGGCTGCTGTGAATAGTGAATTTCGCCCATTGTCTTCAAGATTTGAAGCTCTAAGCTTCATCATTTGGCTTCCCGGCTCATGGGTATACTTCCCTTGTCACCTTGGCATGATCCCGGAGTGTGCTAGCACTCTTGTTTTGCCACAAAACACACTTGCTTCCCTCCATTTATCTTTGTAAAATTTGGGCAGTCCACTGCCTCACTAAAACAAGAAAATGGCGTGAAGATGAGAGGAAGAAGAAGAGGAGAGAGAGGAGGAGGGAAAGTGAGTCTATCTTGTGTATACGGTTTTGTGTGTTTGTTTTATGCATCAAATGCACTTGAATTTCATTTGAAATTCATTTCAAACACATTTGGGTTTAATTCCCAACCACACAATCACTTTATTATATCAAGTCACATCACTCACATCACTTTATCATCTAATCAATTGTCACATCACTCACATCAATCAATCAATCCAATCAATTGTCACATCACTCAAAGTGACATGATTTGACGCTTGATGTGACACTAGATGCGACTAACGACTTGACGCTTGATTTGACGTGCCGCACTCGAATTCCAAATACGAATACGCTCGCAAATAATCTCGGGCTCGGGTTCGCTAATTCCAAATTAACGAATTTTCCGTTGCGTCGTAATTAAATGATTACGCCTAGCGAAATCACTATTAACGTCGCTAACGAATTAATTCTAAATTAATTCATTCGCCCGAATTAAAATCTAATTTTAATTCCGCGTCAAAATCCAATTTCGTTTAATATATCAAATATATTAATTCCTCGATTAATTCCAAATTAATATTTCTCTCTCTTTAATCGATATTTTATCCTAAATAAAATATCTCCGCAATTAATCCCAGATTAATTTTCTCTCTCATCTAATTAATCCCAGATTAATTAAAAGTGCGAGTCATACGTCATCGGTGAATCTTTGGGAAGCGACCCATGAGATCCCCGGATATGTTGGCAGTCAAATCGGTCGTCGGACTATCCGAACACGTAAGTACCAAGTACTACGTTTTACCGATTTACAAGACAAGGTTGGCTTCTAGCAAAGCACCATGCCTATCCAATTCTCCGGAAATATCCTTACAGGAATAAGGATCTATATCAAGCGTAGTATACCGTAGTATTGCGTATTCTGTCCAGTATCGGATGACCACATGCAAGGCCTATGGCTGGTAGAGTGTCTGCCCCGTACGAAGCATATATCGGATAACAAGTAACTAGTCTCTTTAAAATCGGATAATCATGACCAAGTCATATTATCCCGATGGTTGCAACCTTATATAGAGAACGAGTTCTGTATCCCTGCATGATCATCAACTCCATATGACTAGAGTGACACTTCCGTCTTGACATCACACCCAACACACTACGATTCTCAATGTACCCAGTATTGGCGTGCACAGAACCGGTTAAAGCCCTGGACGACCGCAACCAAAGTATATTGATTGTCGCAAGTATTAGCGGTGCAAGTCTCAAGTTAAGACCAAATACACCTACCCTGATTTCGGACTTCCATAGACACGTAGTCATACTACCAATGGAATTCCGAGGGGGGTTTAATCCAGAGCGAAGCTGTTTCCCGTACCTTCGGTGAAACACAACCTCCTATTACACTTGCATGAGTATCCAATACCCAAATATATGAGAACTATGCCGTTGTGCCCTCACAACGCGCACAAGTGTAATACTAGTCTTTTACGCATTCATCGATGTCCAATCTCGATAATGCTCTGACTAGGGATGTTTAATGATTCATCCTTCATGGACTGATACTGTCTCATATCATTCTCCGTCCAGGAACAAATCATAGGGACCTCTTATCATTTATATATCTAGGTGATCTAACCACAAATGATATGAGTGCAATCTCCTATGTCACATAGTTAATTTGTACAACAACACCGTGATCTGTACAAATAGTGACGCTATGGGTCATAATTATCCAACAGTCTCACCACACATGAACAACTCTAGAATAATTCTCGGCTATCTTAGAGTGGATCAACAACTCTAGAATGACAACTCTTCAATAATTGAATAAATTGGCCTAATATTACAATAATATTCACCAATCTCACTTCACACATGCACTGCATTTCCAAATGCATCATTATAACCAATAGCCCCAATTTAAGAAACACAAAGAAACCCTAGAATATTTCTAAAAATTCAAGAAAAAATAAAAAATAAATTCCAAGCTTAGGGAGATTTAGGATTACCTTTAATCTTCAATTTCCTAAGCCTTTTTTCTTGATTTTTCTCTTTTTTTTTCTTCATGGTTTCATCCAACCTTTTTTGGGTTATTTTTCTTTCAAGGTTCGAAAATGGCAATGGAATGATGAAGATGACAAGATTTTTTCAAATAAAAAACCCATTTTACCGACTTAGTGCATAGTAAAAGTAGGGGCAATTTTGTCATTTTTGAAATTAAATTCTAATTACACTTTATATAAGAAAATCAAATTCACACACATATAAAGTATAATTAATACATGCCAATGCATGAATAATAATTAAACACATTCCATAACTTTTATGGAAAATTTTATTAATTAATAATTCAAATATTTAACAATTAAATATTCAAATAATTAATTAATGTAATTATTATTATATATGTATTTTTATTTACAATAAATAACAAAAACATATATTTATGGCATGTGTCAAAATCTCATTAGACGAATAATTAATGTGTATCTAATCGTATTATGTATCAAATACAAATACACAATAATTATTAACGGACAAAATCCCCTAATTGCATGTGTTATCGTTTAACCGATTAAACGATTCGAATAACTCATTTAATCCAGTGAAGTTTTATGAATAATTCGTATTATTCATATCAAGTTGTCCAAGTGCTCAACGAGTACACTTCATATTGTGGGACTCTCTAAGTTTAGGTTTTTCCATCACGAAATCCAATTTCGTGTCCATATCCACCCACACATAGATTATGACGACCACAGATAATCTCGCTAAATTATGCAAGCCAAGGTCATAGCATACGTATAATCCATCCGTCACAGACCATCCGTATTATACCTGGGATATAGATTAGAGCGTCAAATTCGTTTGGTATAATACAATCGACTTTCAATTTACGATCTCGAAATAACACTCGGAACTGATTTCTGAAGTTATACCATGGCCATGGATTTACTAGATCGTAAACACGTGTTGGATGCCTATGCCCTGTACATAGGACTGACAGATCTTATCTTGATATGCACGGGATATCATGAGCGTCAGTCCACACCCAACAAATAGGCGGAGGTCTGATCATGAATAGATTATTGACGTGACTGCCATCAAAGTATGGAGGATAACTCATATATCCCACTGTGGTATCCCAAGTCGAAGGACCACTATGCTCACTCAACTCGAGAAGGTTCCTATTGATGTTGGTGTACCATATATTAGGAAACTTTCAGTGAGTCGTTCAGTGTCTTATCAAATAAACACCTACATGTCTATACGAGTCTCCCGAGACTCATGGTTCACTGAAGTCACGATATACGACATGTACTGTCTCAACGGATTTTACTAACCAACCTGTGTTAGCAAATCTTGACCAGAAACTTTATTTAAAGATATACAACTAATAGTGCCATTCCCATTGTCAATTACAAACTACTTTGTAATTACGCACTATAATGTAAATCCTAGGGTCTTTGTCTAATATACACATATCACTTAACCAAATTCAATTTCAAATCGTAATCAGATATCTAATCGTAATTAGATCGAATAAGCGTATAAAAGATAAGGGTTCTACCATAAAATTAGTAATATTATGGAAAATATAAGTGCCCGAATTTATGAATCGGACATAAATACGATCTGGTTTGGCACTCCGAGCACCAACCCTAAAAATTTTCCCCATTTGCTATAGTGTCAATCCATGGTATCATATAAACATCTCAATGTGTTTCGCATACTCATGGCCCTCAAGAGCTCACTAGCACTCAAGAGGTAGGCAACAACAATTAAGTCTGCTTTAAAAAATCGAGTCTGTCCAAAAAATCCAACCGTTTTCCTTAACCAGCATCATTCATATTTTGTATAATCTAAATTCCACATCAATATGACTCAGACGTTATATCAGTATTGTGCTATAGCTACTGAGTTGTCTATGTATTTAGAGATCAAATCCAAATATTACGAGACAACCGCAAGCACTCTACTAATATGAAAAATTCTAATCTATGAGATCACTATGTAACTTCATAAGTCAATACTTCATAAGTTGCAACTGATTCCACTAGTTCAGTAGAATCAACAATGATACTCCCACTGCATCTTTTCTGACTTTATATGACATAGACCATCTAATGTCATAATTAGAATCAAAACTAATATGACCTTATAGTTGCTGACTAAATTCTCCATGAATCATAAACTTGTTCTTAATATCTCAAAGATCACAAAGAACACAATTCAAGACCCATCAAATGGTCTGTTGTATATCAAAATAACTCGTAACAATTACAATTAAATTGATATCTTCAATCGCACATAATATAACATTCATTACGGCATCATCTTATGATGCATAAGATTTATTAGACATTCCAATCAATCTATCTTTCGACATAGGAATCATCCCTTACGAAAGATGAATACTGTATATATAAAAGACACGTTAACTGTCAAATAATTTTACTAACTATTGTACAGATAGTCTTATTGTGTCCTTTATTAGAACTTATCTAATGCTCGACTAATAGGAGTATCTCACAAGTCTCTTACTTTTATATCATATATAAAATTTTATATCAAATATAACAGATACTACTCTCACTGCTCTCACTTACCCCACTGATAAATACGTATTCTCTATACTGAGATAAAACCAGAAAATCTGACTGATATCAAAATCAAAGAACACGAATTTATGGACCTAAGTCTACATTAGGCTCCATAAGCTAGTGTATCAAACTATGAACTTAGTATAATACAAACTCTAGGGCCATTCTAGAATGAACTTCTTCAAACAAAGAAATCACGACGGATCTCTCATTCGAAGAAATCACTCAAGAACGCCACTTTGCATTCTTTAGCCAAAACACATAGTTTAATATCGACATTATCCAATACATCTTTTATTGTTCAATCAGTATGAAAAAAGACAAGCTTCCTCAGAATCTACAATAGACTACTGAGTATAACTTTTCTCATTGTCATACTATAAAGGTCAAATCTTTATCGAGCTCACTTTGCTTTTGCTGCATAAATAATTTATATATTTTATGAACTATTCATAGAGAAACTTGATCGTAGTAAGCCATGAACAATCTTAGATCTATGGTTCAATGGTAATTTCCAGAATCGATATCAAATATCGCTCCCATTATAAGTTATATGAAAATTTTCTTTGATAAGAAACAACAGAATCATTAAGTATCAAATACTTTGTAAATGATTCTGACATCCTATTGTACTTTTACATAAGTATTCTAAAGGTAATTCATCTCATTAATTATGTAGTTACATCACAATTTATCACTCTCTCATTTGACTTCATTAAGTCAAGTCCTTTCTACAATCGTCAACATCCAATGTCAACCAACAAGTAACAAAGCAATTTTATTACTCGGGATTATAGAAAAGATATTCTATAAAATAGAATACTATATTCAATTAAATAGAATAAATGGTAAAGTTACCACTCATACCTCAGAGGCACAAGTACTTTCAATTATATAACCATTATACAAAGGAAAGTTTCAAATCTCAAACTTTTCAAGATTCAAATTTTCTACTATACATATCATATATGTATATGTAGAAATGAATGGAACCTAAATTAAAGGGATGAAATAGTGTTAATGGAGCATAACCCCATGAGTATTGAAAAATGATACGGTAACACTCGATATCAACGAATCAAATCATATAAGATTCGATAACTCCCACTGACCAATTCCATCACAATGGAATCGCAGAAATTTAATATTGAGTAAGAATCAAATTCATTAAATAAATTTACAACTAATTGCCTTAAATTCATGCGTTTGATTAAATCAAACATCTTCGAACAATTCAAAGACGCGCAATGAATTTTTAAAGACAAAGTTTTCAACACTACATATAAAATATCTTTGAACTATTCAAAATATTCTATCCGAGTTTCATTAGTAACATATTGAAGTTCTTGAACGATTCAAGAAGTTCAACATGTTCTCTAGTAGAAACACGTAACTAAGTCATGACAATTCATTAACTGAGTTACGAAGCAAAGAAAACTATACAAGGCAATTTCTAATTCATTAAACTACATACTTCCAAAGCATTAGTTTAATAAATATGTGGTCCAATGACAATCATCGGTTAAATGAGATTTAATCACTTCCTAAATATAATATTCATTAAACGGATAAGGATATGTGGTGTGATCTCATATCAGACCATCATTTACCATACAGAACAAGCATCTGATGCTTTTACGATAAAATCTCATAAAGCTTAGTTCTAAGTTATTTATTCTACCGAATATTTTCTTAATGTTTATCTTTCATTAATGACACTACTAGTCATATTAAAATATGTAATAACTGTTTATACAGAACAATCAATTATTCAATAGTCACAAGTTCTAATATCAAATATCAAAACAGTTATTAAATATTATTTTAATTAACTAGATGGGAGATCTGATATCCAATACCTATAATTATCGTAATGTGAGAATTGATATTCTCTACGCAACTATACACATCTCATTTCTTAAGATTTATAATTTGCGTTCAATTATTCACAGCATTTGTAAATAATCGATTAGCAAATTATGTCAGACACGTGACTCCTGAAAGTCACTAAAGCCAAGAAACGTCATTATAAGACAAACAAACACTTAGGAGGTTTTCTTAATGCCAGTCAAGAATCTCGAGGCATGAATAATTTGTGTCAATTCTTACTGCATAAGAAACAGTTCTATCTAGAATAATATCCTAAACCAGATATCTACTTAGATTACCTACCGTGACTTAGAAACTAAGTCACAAACCATCTTAATTTTCAAGAAAATCGAAACAATAGTTCCCAATGGTTTTAACTAATCTAACAATATCTAAGTCTACTGTCTTTCTAGAACCTATTCTAGAACTAACCATAAGTAAAGTCAGAAAACCTATAAATTCAAGTAATATACTATGTAGTGGATTAGAAGTACAAATCTATAAACAGTATAGAATAAAGGAAAATAAAGCAGTAAATTCTATAATATTACACACTGCCTGAGCTATTGATTTTAAAACTCAGCAGTGTATCCCACTATTTTACATAATACCGTAATCCCCAAGGGACTGTTGGACAATTATGACTCATAGCATCACTATTTGTACAGATCATAGTGTTGTTGTACAAATTAACTATGTGACAAAGGAGATTGCTCTGTTATCATTTGTGATTAGATCACCTAGATGTATAAATGATATGAGGTCCTTATAATTAGTACCTGGATTGAGATGATATGAGACAGTATCAGTCCACGAAGGCATAATCATTAAATATCCCTAGTCAGAGTATTATCGAGATTGGACATCGATAAATACGTAAAAGACTAGTATTACACTTGTGCGTGTTATGTGAGATCATAACAACATAGTTCTTATATATTTGAGTATTGGATACTCATGCAAGTGTAATAGGAGGTTGTGTTTTACCGATGGTACGGAAAACAGCTTCGCTCTGGATAGAACCTCTTCGGAATTCCATTGGTAGTATGACTATGTGTCTATGGAATTCTGACATCAGGGTAGGTGTATTTAGTCTTAACTTGAGACTTGCACCGCTAATACTTACGAATATTAATATACTTTGGTTTTGGTCATCCAAGGCTTTAACTAGTTCTATGTACGCCTCTGCTGGGTATATTGAGAATCGTAATGTATTGGGTGTGACGTCAAGACGGAAGTATCACTCCAGTCATAGTGGAGATGATGTCACGTAGGATACGAAACTGGTGCTCTTAAATGCTGCAGCTATCGAGATATTATGACTAGGTCATGTATATCCGATTATAGAGACTAGTTACCAGACATCTGACATGTGCTTCGTACGGAGCAGACACAATTCCAGCCCCAGGCCTAGCACGTGACATCCGATACTGGATCGACATACACGATACTACGTATACTACTTCTGATATAGATCGCTTATTCTTGTAAGCATGTTTCTGGAGAATTGGGTAGGCATGGCGCTTTGCTAGAGGCCAACATTGTCTTGTAAATTGGTAAAATGTAGTACTTGGTACGTACGTATTCGGATAGTCTGATAACCGTATTTACTGCCAATATATCCGGGGATCTCATGGGTCGCTTCCCGAAGATTCACCGATGATGTATGACTTGCACTTTATTAATCTGGGATTAATTAGTTGAGAGAGAAAATTAATCTGGGATTAATTACAGAGATATTTTATCTAGGATAAAATATTATTTAAAGAGAGAGAATGATTAATTTGGAATTAATCGGTAAATTAATATATTCGATATATTAAACGAAATTAGATTTCGACGCGGAATTGAAATCAGATTTTAATTCGGGTGAACGAATTAATTTAGAATTAATTTGTTAGCGACGTGAATAGTAATTATGCTAGGCATGATTATTTAATTAAATTAGATTTAATTACGTCGCGATGGAAATTCGTTAATTTGGAATTAGCGAACCGAGCCCGGGATTGTTTGCGAGCACATTCGCATTTCGAATTCGAGTGCGGCACGTAAGTCAAATCAAGCGTCAAATCGCTAGTCACTTCAAGCGTCAAATCACTGGTCACTTTGAGTGATGTGACTTGACAACTTGATTGATGTGATGTCTAGTCACTTTGAGTGACTTGACAACTTGTCATGAATAGTAATAGATGTGATGTGAATAGTGATGTGTGTTGATGGAAGGCTTTAATGCCTTTTTGCTTTTTGCTTTTTGACTTTTTGAAAGTGAAAAATTGGTAAATGAATTTGGAATTTCATTTAAGTGTATTAGATACACAAAACCAAAAGTAACTCTCCTTCATTCTCTTGAACAACATTCGGCCAAGGGCCTCTTTTTCTCTCTTCTCTCCCTTTTGGTTTTGAAACCATTTTTCTTATTGTTTTCTTGGCTTGGCTGAAATCTATAAGAAGAAAAAAGATGATTTGGGACAAATCATCAAGGTGCTAGCACACAAAGAGGTATACAAGGTGATAGGGAAACCCACATTTGAGCTTTGAATCACCATTGATAAAGCTTGGAGCTTGAAGATGAAGATGGATGACAAAGAACACCATGGCCGAGAGCTTCACTCAAAGGGCATAAAAGTTTTGTTCTTCGTAGCATCTGATCCGATCAAAGTGAGTATGATTCCGCCATTCTCCTTTGTGTATTCACATGTGTTTCAATGCTTATAAATGATCATTGGGACTTAATAGAAACCCAACAATGGTATCTTGAGCCATTTTGAGCATGAAACTTTTTAGGGTTAAAATTGGGTAAATTGATTTTGAGCATGATTTGATTAAATTGGATGTTTGAATATGCTTAAATCATGTTGAATTGAAGATTTATTGGATCAATTTCAAGAAATTGTGTTTGGAACATTTTTGCCCAAATTGGATGGCTTGGCCGAATCCCTCACTTGCCCTAATGTCTTGGAATTTTGTTTTTTGATTCATTGGATAAGTTGGAAATGATTTGAAATGATGATTTAATGTCGATTGTGGATTTAATCGGATCGAAACCGAATCGGACATAAAATCCCATCTTGGCCGAGACTTGAAGCATGTAAAATGGGTTTGATTTTTGATGAAATATGTTGGACATGTTTTGTTGTTAATGAGCATAATTAATTAGGCTAATTGATGTTTTAGAAATTTTAATTGGGTAATTAATTATGTAATGCACTTTGTTTAATTAAATTATGAAATTGGATTTTTATGGTTTAATTAAATTGGGCTTAAAATTGGATTTGGGCTTGTTATGTTGTTATTGGGCTTATTGGGCTTGGTTGTACTAAGTTAGGTTTAGGCAAATTGGTTGGATCCAATTGGGCCCAAAACCGCTTTCGTAAAGTCCAAATGCGACTAGTGGACCTTTAACTTTAATTGGGCCTAATGGGCCTAAATTGGTTTCAAAGGCATATAAGGGTGATTTCTTTAATGAGTTTTAGTCTTTGGGTTTGACCCATATTGACCAAAAGCCCATTCCTTAAGAAATTAATTGAAAGCCTATTGGACTTTAATTAAATTGACGTTAGACGTTAATCGGGCTTTGAGACCCGTAACGATTAAATTTGGAATTTAAGTCGTAAAGGTTCATTATAAAGTGTGATATTTAATTTGGAATTAAATAGTGGATTAGTATTAAATATATATTAAATTGGATTTAATGTTGCAGTTTAATTTAATTCGAGAATTCGTACTTTGAGTACTTATTCGCAAAACGAGTTTGACTCGCGCAAAATCAAATCGTTGTTTGAATATTGGATGGTCATTAATATTCAGATTAATTAATTGGATTAGATTGATTGATAACATGCTTGTGTGAATACATGATTGTGATGCATGAATAATGTATATAGGATGAATATTAGATGGGTGGGGCAATTTTGGAAATTATTGTAATAAATTTAGAATTTATTAATTGGACATGCGTGTCCAGCCTATTACCTCCATACTCTTTGTATTTCTCTTCTCACCTATTCCCCTCAATGTAAATGAGGTTTCTTTAGAAGTGTAGTGTAACGGGTAGAAGTAAATACTTGTGCTAGCGGGAGAGAGAAAGAGAGAGATTTGATCTAGGATCAATGTTTAAATATCCATCCGCATATCATTATTATTTTATTATACGCGCTTTATTATGTGCTTAGAATGCATGTTTAAGGGTGTATGATGATGTGACCTTAACAAAGATAATAAATTGGTTGCCAATTTGCACTCGAAAAACCCTAGTAAAATATTAACGTTTTTCCTTCCATTGAGTGATTCTCACTCAAGATCCGAGATTGGCATTGGCTTGTTGGCTAAAGTCAAGGCCTTTGTCCGTCGAGGATGTGTTTGAATCACGAGAGCTTTGTTCCATATCGGTGTCTTGCCCAAGTTGTGGTTTGTTGGCCAAAGTCAATACCACTTCTTGTCCATCGACATTGATTACGAAGCTTTCCATGGTCAATGGGTCGCGCTTAATTGGGATCACTAAGTTTGTTGTGCCAAAGCCAAGACTTAGTTGATTTAGAGGAAAAAGGTTAGGTAATATATTGGATATATTGGCATATATGAGACATATGTTTTGGACTTGGATGTCCCCATACCGGATCTAGGAATTGGATTGGATCCAATTGATCTTAGATTTCTACCTAGTTAATTATCATACAATTTGTTGGCCAAAGTCAAGATTGTGTGATATTTAACGGGATCCTAGCCCACTAGGAAACACGGTTTCCCGAGTACTCGACAGAGGGTTAGAGGCTCGCCGAAAAATAGTGGGAGGCAAGTTTTAGATTTGCAATATTTGTTTAATAACTTGCCATACGCGCTCAAAAAAATATCATTCGTCAAATAAATTAAATGTTAGTTGGACTAATATTTAAATCGTTGTTTTGATAAAACTGTTGGACTGTATTCAAACTAATTCAATAAATAGTTGATTTTATAATTGGATTATAGTAATCAATATAATTGAATTTAACCAATTAAAATTATAGTTGATTAAATAGTTGGACTATTGTAATCATTATAATCAATAGTACCTAAAATCGTTGATTAAATAGTTGGACTATTAGAATCAAGATAGTATTGAAAGATTAGTATTTAAAACATAATCCTAGGGAAAATATGTTTAAACGACTTTATTTTTCAAATTAGGAATAATATTTCAGGATAGTCCTGAAAACTAAGAAGTTACTTTATTTGATAACTTAGGCCTAAGCCCAGAGTTAAGAAAATAAGTAGAGCATGATCTTTGGAAGATTCGTGTAATGATAACTTTAGTGCTTAATCCATTAAACTTGTCAACAAGACTCCTTAATTTCTTAATCAGAACTAAGGATTAGATCCTTAAAGTATGATGTTGAAATTGAAGGATCTTCATAGATTTATATTTAAATCTTAAGAAGTATTAAATTGCAATAATAACTCTTGGAGAGTTAATGACTATTCTCAAGGAGACAAAGTCAAAGTTTGCAATGAGGCAAGTAGAGCAAGGCGCACCTTACTTCGATATTCTAGATGGCCAAGGCTTGCCCAAAGGCTTCTAGAATGTAGAAAAGGGGCAAAGGCAAAATCATTACAATCTTCTGGGAAGATAAAGGACATATCCCAAAATGTCTGCCTAAATTATGGCAAACGGAATCACGGAAGTGTGACTACCGTTTAGACAAGGCAGACAAGAAGGAATTAAAGAAAGGGCAAGACTTTGACTTTAAATATGTTTGTCATTAGGATGTTCACTACTAGTATTGAAATTGAATTTTAAATACTTAGTGTGGTACATAAATATATGTACTGATGTGCAGAATCTGCTATGAGCAGGATACTGACTTCAGAT
Source organism: Zanthoxylum bungeanum (assembly GCA_019454045.1). Taxonomy (NCBI): domain Eukaryota; kingdom Viridiplantae; phylum Streptophyta; class Magnoliopsida; order Sapindales; family Rutaceae; genus Zanthoxylum; species Zanthoxylum bungeanum. The sequence continues at coordinate 27,529 of SKCR01043595.1, forward strand.
GAGATTAATCTGCGAATAGGAAACTGGACGACAGTCGCTGTTTTAACCGTAGATACCTAATTTTAGGAACTACCCTTTGGGTGTGTACTTAAATTAGGAAAATGTTATAATGTAACTAGTTTGAATAGAAACATTATCTTTATATCAGTGTTTAATCCGTTGCGGATTTAACTTTATATTCTAGAACACTAAAGTGTTTTATTATATAAAGATGATATTGAGATAAACACATTAGATGTGAATGACAGTATTTATGTTTTGAATATAGATAAATCTCAAACATATAATATGACGAACAAATAGCTCAAACTGATTTGAAGTGGCATTGTTGTCTGGGACACAATGAAACAAGACTCGTATATCCACACTTTTGAAGAGTGGGTACTCGGACTGATTTGATTCTAATCAAATAAAGTCTACGAATCTTATTTATTGGGCAAAGTGCCTAAAACACTATTTACTTGGTAAAAGTGTAAATGCCACCGATCTGTTAGCCCTAGTTCATAGTGAAGCAAGTGGGCCCATGTCTAGCTAGGCTAGAGGTGGATATGAATATTTCGTGACCTTACGGATGTGGCATCGCGTTATGGTTATGTGTCTATTTTGAAACACGATTCGGAAACTTTTAAAGTTTCGACACGAAATAGAAAAACAGATCAGCTATAGTATTAATACCATCACAGTAAGACCGTAATGGAAAATACTTAAGCAATAAGTTTCTCGTATACTTGAAAGAGTATAGTAATCTTTCAAATGAGGACTCCTCCCGGAACACGTCAATTTGACGGTGTGTCCGAACGGAGAAACCAAATTTTGTTAGACATGATAAGGTTAATCATGAGTCGTTCTGAGCTACCATTTCCTTCAAATACTTATGACTATTAATATACTTTGGTTAATCGGAAACTTTTGTTAGACATCAGGGTAGGTGTATTTGGTCTTAACTTGAGACTTGTACCGCTAATACTTACGACTCTTAATATACTTTGGTTTTGGTCGTCCAGGGCTTTAACCGGTTCTGTGTATGCCTCTGCTGGGTATATTGAGAATCGTAGTGTGTTGGGTGTGATGTCAAGACGGAAGTATCACTCCAGTCATAGTGGAGATAATGTCACGTATGATACTGAACTGATGCTCTTAAATGCTGCAGCTATCAGGATATTATGACTAGGTCATGTATATCCGATTGTAGAGGCTAGTTACCAGACATCCGACATGTGCTTCGTACGGGGCAGACACAATTCCAGCCCCAGGCCTAGCACGTGACATCCGATACTGGATCGACATACACGATACTACGTATACTACTCCTGATATAGATCGCTTATTCTTGTAAGCATGTTTCTGGAGAATTGGGTAGGCATGGCGCTTTGCTAGAGGCCAACATTGTCTTGTAAATCGGTAAAACGTAGTACTTGGTACGTACGTATTCGGATAGTCCGATAATCGTATTTACTGCCAACATATCCGGGGATCTCATGGGTCACTTCCCGAAGATTCACCGATGATGTATGACTCGCACTTTATTAATCTGGGATTAATTAGATGAGAGAGAAAATTAATCTGGGATTAATTACGGAGATGTTTTATCTAGGATAAAATATTATTTAAAGAGAGATAACGATTAATTTGGAATTAATCGGTAAATTAATATATTCGATATATTAAACAAAATTAGATTTCGACGCGGAATTGAAATCATATTTTAATTCGGGCGAACGAATTAATTTAGAATTAATTCGTTAGCGACGTGAATAGTAATTATGTTAGGCATGATTATTTAATTAAATTAGATTTAATTACGTCGCGATGAAAATTCATTGATTTGGAATTAGCGAACCCGAGTCCGGGATTGTTTGCGAGCGCATTCACATTTCGAATTCGAGTGCGGCACGCAAGTCAAATCAAGCGTCAAATCGCTAGTCACTTCAAGCGTCAAATCACTTGTCACTTTGAGTGATGTGACTTGACAACTTGATTGATGTGATGTCTAGTCACTTTGAGTGACTTGAAAAATTGTCATGAATAGTAATAGATGTGATGTGAATAGTGATGTGTGTTGATGGAAGGCTTTAATGCCTTTTTGCTTTTTGCTTTTTGACTTTTTGAAAGTGAAAAATTGGTAAATTAATTTGGAATTTCATTTAAGTGTATTAGATACACATAACCAAAAGCAACTCTCCTTCCTTCTCTTAAACAACATTCGGCCAAGGGCCTCTTTTTCTCTCTTCTCTCCCTTTTGGTTTTGAAACCATTTTTCTTCTTGTTTTCTTGGCTTGGCCGAAATCTATAAGAAGAAAGAGGGTGATTTATGGCAAATCATCAAGGTGCTAGCACACAAAGAGGTATACAAAGTGATAGGGAAACCCACCTTTGAGCTTGGAATCACCATTGATAAAGCTTGGAGCTTGAATATGAAGATGGAGGACAAAGAACACCATGGCCGAGAGCTTCACTCAAAGGGCATAAAAGTTTTGTTCTTCGTAGCATCCAATCCGATCAAAGTGAGTATGATCCCGCCATTCTCCTTTGTGTATTCACATGTGTTTCAATGCTTATAAATGATCCTTGAGACTTAATAGAAACCCAATAGGGACAACGAGAATTCAATAATTAAATCGAATTCCATAGTGAGAGAAGGATCCCATGAATATATTTTGACTCACAGCTTTGGCACGATCTCGTCTACATATATTTATTAGGTAGACAACTCTTTGTCAATCACTTACCAGTGACTCCCGATTTTGGTCTTGACCGTTTCTCACTGTGACAGCTTTGGCACGTTCACAGGGAGGCGTATCAAGGCTACATTTGCCAATGACAAACTCAAGCTACCGATGTAATCATGAAAGCTTTGGCACGTGTAGGATTTCCACTTTCACTTGAATTATCCAGTATCAATATACAACCGGATTGGATAAAATTCTATCAACTACACCATCACTACTTTGGCACGATCTCGGATGCAGCCATAGAAAGTTACCCATAAACCGTATTGACAAGACGTACCAAGAAATATGTATCCAATATACGTTACTTTACTGCCTTATTTCTAAGCAGGGATTTTCCTATGAAAGTTATACTATACATCCAATACAGAAAATTAATATAAATCATTTTCTAAACATTTCAATTCTACTTTAGAAAACATAACACAATTTAACTATTAAATTTCCATAATATTTTCCGTTAACGTAAAACCGAAAAGTAAAGAAACATATCTAGATTACAAACATATGCGAACATTAAAATGGATTAAATATCAAATATCAAGCATGAATAATGTAATGGATGAATCATCATACCCGCTCTAATACCAATTTTATTGGGGTTTTGGGTGATGGAGCGCAGCAGTAGCGCGGGTCGGGCGAAATCGTATTTTAAATTTTTTTCAAAATACCTAATAAAATTTTCAATATCTAATATGAATAATTTATTCATATTTCACCTAAACCTATTTATTCAATATCAAATATTGACATAAATAATATTAAAACTTCGTGAAATTTTACGAAAGTAGTTTTTCCGCAAAATGACGTAAAATACGTTTTTGACCGAACCGACTGCCCGACACTTATGGAAATTGCCCAGGTCAGCTCCAATAGTTTCGGTGCAGTTCATGGGCTGCCTGAATAGTGTAGGATTCACTGTTTAAAATGCCGTCACCCGGTTGGCTCAAAATCCCATAGATAACGCCGTTTTTGGCCGTTTTCGCTTATTTCAAGTCAGAAACACATAAAAAATATTCATAATACATAAAAAAAAAAATAGAATTTCCATTTTAACAAGATCAAATCAGTAATCCAAAATTATCAAAAATTCATGCTTTAATCCAATTTTCACCAAAATTAATCTAATTAATCCAACACCAAAGAAGGCACACCACACATGAACAACTCTAGAATAATTCTAGGCTATCTTAGAGTGGATCAATAAATCTAGAATGGAAACTCTTCAACAATTGAATAAATTGGCCTCATATTATAATAATATTCACCAATCTCACGTCACACATGCACTACACTTCCAAATCCATCCATTACAACCAATAGCCATAATTTAAGAAAAAAAAGAAACCCTAGAATATTTCTAACAATTTAAGAAAAAACAATAAATAAATTCCAAGCTTAGGGATATTTAGGATTACTTTTTATCTTCAATTTCCTGAGCATTTTTCTTGATTTTTCTCATTGTTTTCTTCATGGTTTCATCAAACCATTTTTGGGTTATATTTCTTTCAAGGTTCGACAATGGCAATGGAATGAAGAAGATGACAAGATTTTTTCAAATAAAAAACCCATTTTACTGACTTAATGCATAGTAAAAGTAGGGGTAATTTTGTCATTTTTGAAGTTAATTCTAATTACACTTTATATAAGCAAATCAAATTCACACACATATAAAGTATAATTAATACATGCCAAATGTACGAATAATAATTAAACACATTCCATAACTTTTGTGGAAAAATTTATTAATTAATAATTTAAATATTTAACAATTAAATATCCATATATTTAATAAATATAATTATCATTGTATATGTATATGTATTTTTATTTACAATAAATAACAAATACATATATTTATGATGTATCTAATCATATTATGTACAATATTTAAAAATACGGGGCGGCGCCTCGAGGCGCCCGGCCATTGAGGCGCGAGGCGGACCTCCTCGAGGCGGTGAGGCGGGCGCCTTGATCCGAAAATCGGAGAAATAATCAAAAATACATTCATTTCTTCATAATTCATAGTATGTTAAAAAAACTATTGATAAGTAATCCAAAATACATTAATTTCTTCATAAGCTAATTTATTGATAACTAATCCCTAAATTAGCTATCATTAGTGTCTAGCGGCATGAAGCTTGGGTCAAAATCTATATCATCATTAGATGGGTCATCATCCAAAGAACCTCCTTCGCTTGTATTATCTTCATCCACTAATTGTGGAGCTTTCCCTTTCCCTAACAAATAACATAAAGTCGTATTATTTTTTAATTTGATTATATAAATTACATTATTTGTACAAAATTAACTTACTTTAGTCTCTGCTCATTTTTTGTGCAGGTGCTCTACTGCCACTCAGTTGTTCAATGGAACGACGATGTTTTGGAAGCCCAAAACGTCGTCATTTCATTTTAAAAAATTAAAAAAAAAACTTTGCTGGTGAGGCGGGCGCCTCATGCCAAGGCGGCCGCCTCACCAGCAGCGAGGCGGGCGCCTCAAAAAAACCGCATAAGGCGGTCGCCTCGAGGCGGCGAGGCGGCGCCTTGAGGCGGCCGCCTCAACCGTATTTTTAAACATTGATTATGTACCAAATACAAATACACAATAATTATTAGCGGACAAAATCCTCTAATTATATGTGTTATCGTTTAACCCATTAAACAATTCGAATTAACTCATTTAATCCGGTGAAGTATTATAAATAATCCGTATTATTCATATCAAGTTGCCCAAGTGCTCAACGAGTACACTTCATATTGTGAGACTCTCTAGGTTTAGGTTTATCCGTCACGAAATCTAATTTCGTGTCCATAATCCACCCACTTATAGATTATGACGACCACATATAATCTCGCTAAACTATATAAGTCGAGGTCATAGCATACATATAATCCTTCCGTCACATGACATCCGTATTATACCTGAGATATAGATCAGAACGTCAAATTCATTCGGTATAATACAGTCGATTTTCAATTTATGATCTCGAAACAACATTTGGAATTGATTTCCGAAGTTATACCACGATCATGGATTTACTAGATCGTAAACACATGTTGGATGCATATGCCCTGTACACAGGACTGGCAGATCCTATCTTGATACACACTGAATATCATAAGCATCAGTCCACACCCAACGAACAGGAGGAGGTCTGATCATGAATAGATCGTTGACGTGACTGCCATCAAAATATGTATGATAACTCATATATGCCATTGTGGTATCCCAAGTTGAATGACCACTACGCTCGCTCAACTTGAGAAGGTTCCTATTGATGTTGGTGTACCATCTATTAGGAAACTTTCAGTAAGTCATTAAGTGTCTTATCAAATAAACACCTACATGTCTATACGAGTCTCTCGATACTCATGGTTCACTGGGATAAACCATCAGACCAAGTCACGATAACTACATATACTGGTCTCAGCGGATTTTATTAACCGACCCGTGTTAGAAAATCTTAACCAGGAACTTTATTTAAGGATATACAACTAATAATGTGCTTCCCAATATCAATTACAAACTACGTTGCAATTGCACACTATACTGTAAATCCTACGGTCTCTATCGAATATACACGTATCACTGAACCAGATTCAGTTTCAATCTAATAGTAATCAGATATCTAATCGTAATTAGATCGAATAAGTGTATAAAAGATAAGGGTGCTATCATAAAATTTATAATATTATGGAAAAAAATATAATTATTCGTATTTATGAATCAGACATAAATACAATCTAGATTAGCACTCCGAGCACCAACCCTAACATATACGAGTATCCAAAACTTCATGGTACATCGAGTTAAACCATTGGAACTCTAATTTCAGTATACGACATGTGCTAGTCTTATAGGTTATAGGAATTTGACCGTATTCTAAAACCAAAGACTAGGAATATATATACTTTAAGAATAATTTATAATAGTAATACTTTTCCCAATATCTGACCACCTAGTGTCCAATATTACTATAAGACCTTTCCAAAGTCGATGTCATTCTTAGCATATCTATATATCAATCTAATACGTATAATGAAATACCATTAATAAGGTATGAAATGAAAATATAGTTACTTCATTAATAAATAATGAAATATACAATTTGGATTATGACTCCAAGAACCAACTCCAACAATACAGACTTTGACTTCCAGGGAGATTTAGATGATAGAAAATCTACATCAAGTTACGTATTTACCCTTAACGGTGGTGCAGTTAGTTGGAAATGTTTAAAGTAAGACTCAACAGCTGATTCCATCACTGAGGTGGCATTTATAGCGGATTCAGAATCTGCTAAAGAAGCTGTATGAATTAGAAATATTATCACAGAACTTGGCAGTGTACCTAGTATTGCGGATTCGATCTCATTGTATTGTGATAATAACAGAGCCATTGCGCAAGATAAGAAGCAAAGGGAGCATTCCAAGTCTAAGCACGTGGAATGGAAATACCGCGTAATTATAGAGATAATTGAACGAAAAGAAATAATGTTCTTGAAGGTTCAAGGACTAGACAACATAGAAAACCCATTTACAAAGGCCTTACCTCCTGAGTTATTCGATAAACATGTGGAGGAAATGTGACTGCGGTACCATACAGATTGGCACTAAACAAGTGGGAGTTTGTTGGTGTTGGTGCTTGGAGTGTCAATCCAAATTATACATTTTAGTATTTATTAATAAAATAACTACATTTTCATTTCATACTTTATTAATGGCATTGTTATTATGCATATTATTTTGATGTATAGATATGCAAAGAATGACATCGACCTTAGAATAATCTTGTAGTAATACTAGACATTAGGTGGTCCGATATTGGGATAAGTATTACTATTGTAAATTATTCTTAAAGTGTATATATATATTCCTAGTCGTTGATTTTGGAATACGGTCGAATTCCTATAACCTAGAAAAATAGTACATGTCGTATATTGGAATTGGAGTTCCAATGGCTTAACTTGATGTACCATGAGTTTTGGAAACTCGTATAAACATGTGGGTATCAGTTGGACTGAATACTGAATGACTCACATGTGATTCCTAATAGTTGGAAGTACACACCACTATCAATAGGAATATTTTCGAGTAGAGTAGCATATGTAATCCTTTGACTATAGGATAAAATTAATTTTGTGTGAGATTCTCCACACTTTGATGCCATGTATGTCAGAAACCTTTCATAGTCTGGCCTCTAGATGTTCGTTGGGTGTGGACCGATGTACTCAATAATCAAGTGTGAAGTAAGATATGATCTGTCAGCCCGTATGTGTACTATAAGAGGTTTAGGTATCCTTGTGAGTAAAGTCACAATTCTTAAATCTTTGGCCAAAGTCGATCACCTAGGGTTGATCGCATTAGTTATGAAGAATCGTGGACATGTCGACCCTAACATCAACATGAGATGTGCGTCTCGAAAACTTGACGGTGTATTCTATGTTTCCTATGCATAACTTGGATAACCTATGATAGAGAGATTGTTAAATATATGTGATGACCTAGACTTATATAGTTCAGAAAGGTCTTTCGTGTTCTTCGTGAATTCGGAGGTGGCTGAATTGCGTACATATTAGCTAGCCTTATATGACGAATGTGTCTGAACTTAGAGAGTCCCAATATGAAGTGTACTAGTTGAGCACTTGGGTAGTCGAAATTTGATAAAAGATAACATTCGACATTATAATTATCAACTAAGATAATCAAGTGTTATTGGATAACATTGATTATTACTTTGACCTAATTGGATTAATTGGATTAATTCAATGATTACACAAGGGTTTAATAGTAAAATCATAATTATCTCCATCCTTTGAGGATATTGTGTTTATTGTAAGTATGTAATAATATGTGGTTTTAACTTGATTTAATTGGATTAAATTAAAGTGGTAAACATTGAACTAATCCATTTCCTCATCATTGTCTTGATTTAATTGGATTAAATCAAAGTGGTAGATAAAAGAGATTAGTCACACCTAATTATATATATTTGGATAAATTAGGTTAATGATGAGTGGTAATTATATCACTATTTCCCACTCATTTAACCTAATATTTTGTATGGTTTCTCGAGTTTTATGAAGGTTTTGATGTGTTTTTATTTATTTTGAAGATAAACATAATATTGGGACTTAATGGAGCAACTCGGGGCTAAAACGATGAAATCCGGAGGAAAAAAGGTCAAAAACGAAAATTTACTGTACGCGTCACGAATTGCAGTCATAAATTTCTATTTTACGCAAGTTTGGTATTTTGGCCATAACCGTTTCATCCAATATCCGATTAAGCTGATTCAAGTTACCGATTAAAGAAGACTCAAAGATATACAACTTTGAAGAATAAAATAATTTCTAATTCTAAAGATTTCATGACTGAAATTGATGAACAATCTGAAATTATGTTATGTTTAATTACTAAAGTCATTATCAAAAATATAAAAAATTTGTAGCATGTTTGGTGGATTGTTTTGTGCCATGTTTTGTGCCTTGTTTGGTGCCATATTTGGTGCCATGTTTGGTGGAATGTTTGGTGGAGTGTTTTGTGGCATGTTTGGTGGAGTGTTTTGTGGAGAAATTGGTGGAAGCCTTTTCTTTACCTATAAATACCAAGTCATTTCATTTGTAAAACTCATGTTTTCCTTAGGTTTTTGTAAGGAATTTAAGGATTGCATCTTGTTTGTATTTATTTCAGTATTTAATTTATGTATTTTTATTTTCAGTAATAGTGGTAGTTTATTTTCTTTTATGTTTTGTAGTTAATTTTCCGCTAGGGGAAGGGTGAATCTTTTATTATTTTAGTTTAGATTAATCTCCCTTAATTATAATATGGAAATTTTAATTTAATATAAAAGGTTATACCGCCTTAATGGCTGGTTTTATTTATTTGACATAATGTGACACCGCCTATATGGCAGGTCTTTATGTGACAGATGATTACCGCCTATATGGCTGGTTTAAAGATAAATAATGATGCCGCCTTTATGGTTGGTTGAACTTTATTAAAATATGACTTAATGAGGATACCGCCTATATGGCTGGTTGGTAATATCACTGATAAATTATATATTATAGTATGAGAGATTTTTAAATTAGAAATAGTAAAGGTGGAGCCCCAAACCCCCAGTATTTTATTTTTATTCTAGGGAAGTGATGAAACACAATATCCACACACTTAATAATTGATTTTCTTTTTATGGGTAATTCTTTAGTTTGTTTATTGAGTCTTAAACTTAATGCTTCTTGTTAATTGGCCATTAATAAGATTGATTTGGTAAACTTAAAATGAACTTGACGAAAGAATTTTAGGTTTCAGCCTTAGATTTAATAGCCCATGATCTTCCTTGAGGATAGATAACCCTTTAATAGATTTCCTTACAGGATAGACATATACATGTCGAGCGGGGGTAGCCACTTTTGGAACTTGAACTTAATGAATTCAGGTAACTTGTTAACATAGACATATGATTAATTGGGATATTTGGGCATTTGCGTCCGACCATCGACATAGGCTTTTATATATCTTCGTGTTCTAGGTTAGCAAACTGACTTATTACACATATATAAGAGAATCAATTTATCTTTAGGATAATATTGTGTGGAATCACAACCCTAGATCTTTGTGTCTTTTATTTATTTTTCTTAGTATGTTCTTTTATTTATTTTATTTAAGGAAATCCACATTCAACCAACCAAAAGCAATCATTCTCTTCTCCATTAATTAGATTCTTGTAAATAAATAGTATCAATAATTAATAACAACAGTAGGAATTAAGTCCTCGTGGGATCGATATTTTTATACTACTTGAACGATACGTGCGCTTGTGTTATACGCGTGTGATTACGCCGGTCAATTAAGCCCACCTAAAAGTTGATTACAACTTTTATTAATTAAAAATTACCTAAGTTTTGCTATAAATAGCAAGCTTTAAGATGGTTTTAATTAAGAAAAGCAAAAGCTTGAGAAAGCTAAATATAAACAAGAATTAGAGAAATTAGCCTAAGTTAGAGAAGTGTTTAGAAGAGTTTTGCGAGGTCTCTACAATATTTCATCTAGGTAATCATTGTATATTCTCCAAACATTTCAACAAAGAGAAATAAATTGGATCTTCGAATCAACCTTGTTAGGTAAGATTGATCTTCTCCAAAAGCTATATTTTTCATGAGTGAGACATATAGTGATGAATTATGTATTAGATATATAATGTTGAAATTAGGCTAATTACTTGTGTTAGGATGCTTTGGAAGTATAAACACAATATGCTTGTAATTGGGTCAAAATATTTATGTTAGACATAGACATAAATTAAAGTTTGGAATTCTAGACAATAGCTTAGAGCTAAGGCTACCATTCTAGAATTACTTGACAATTTTTGGGTGATCTAAAATTATTTATGAGTTACTTCATTGTGAGATTCTAATTTGGTTTGTATTTTGAATTCAAAATTTACGCAAGTGCGTATTTAGAATAAATTTATATTTTTGTAAAAATATTTGATATTTTGAAAAACTTGATTTTTATTCTATAATATGTGTTGATATTGGTTTTGATATTAAAATTAATTTTGGGTATTTTTGAAGTGTTTAGGGAAGGTTAGAAGCAATTAGGGTTTGTGTTTCTAGATAGCTGAAGGCAAAAACTGAAGCAATTATGAAATAAATAAAATAAAAAATTCGTTGTGCATGCACAGTACGTGCGTCATGTGCCTGCGGGCACTCAATTTTATTTCCTCATGTTGTTGAGTTTTCGGACTCCAATTCAACCTCAGGTTTTTCCTATACACTCGTAATGGAATATAGTATTTCATTAAATTATTTAAAATTATACTCGTACTTGATATCCATGGGTTAGAACCATTTCTGCTGCTCGGGGCTTCGATCTGACCCTATGGGTTTTATATCCGCCCTAATAAAATTGTATCAGAGTAAGGCTTAACCACACAACACATGTTGCATGTTAGAAATGTATATGAATCTATGCCTCTGTATTTTATTTTAATTATGCATAAGTCATATTGGATCTTGGAGTCAGGCTTGCTAATCATTGGATGTTCTCCAAATATTTAAACAATGAGAAGTAGATTGGATCTTTGAATCAACATTACTATATAAGATTGATATTCTCCAAAAGTTATATTTTTCATTAGTGAGACATATAATGATGATATGTATTAGATATATAATGTTGAAATTAGGCTAATTAATTGTGTTAGGATGCTTTGGAAGTATAAACACAATATGCTTGTAATTGGGCCAAAATATTTATGTTAGACATAGACATAAATCAAAGTTTGGAACTCTAGATAACAGCTTAAAGCTAAGGCTACTATTCTAGAATTACTTGACCACCTTCGGGTGACCTAAAATTATTTACAAGTCACTTCATTGTGAGATTCTAATTTCGCTTGTATTTTGAATTCAAAATTTACGCAACTGCGTATTTAGATTAAATTTATATTTTTGTAAAAATATTTGATATTTTAAAAAACTTGATTTTTATTCTATAACATGTGTTGATGTAGGTTTTGATATTAAAATTAATTTTGTATGTTTTTGAAGTGTTTAAAGAAGACCGAAAGAATACCCTAATTCCTTCAGCTCTTTGGAAAGAGAGCTGAAGGAAATGAAATAAACAAAAAAAACTGTAAGTGTGCTGGGCGCTATAATAGCACGCGCACTGTAGCGCGTACAATGCGTCCGCGCATTGTAGTGCGCCCGGCTCGCGCTCTAAATTTTATTTCTTCTCATTTTTTGAGTTTCCGAACTCCGGTTCAGCCCAGGTTTTTTCTTATATACTCGTAATGAAATATACTATTTCATTAAATATTTTAAAATTACAACCATACTTGATATCCACGGATTAAATCCATTTTCACTACGCGGGGCACCGATCCAACCCTAGGGGTTCCACATTCGCCCCAATAATTTCCTCTAACATTGTATTTTTTCCTTGATGTAAGAATGTATGGGAAAAAGGACTAGCAGCCTTCTCAAGGTTACAAGGGCGACAAAGCGTTTAACACTGGACGAGACGAGTGATACCCGACCCCGACTCACTACACCAATACCTCCTCAACACATGCAACACACACTAAGGCCAACTTAAACACCGACCCAAACCATAAGAGTTCCACCACCCCAAGACAAACCCCAACTCATGCCCAAGCTACCGAAACACTGCCTCGACCCCCGAAGTACAAAACCAGATACGCCTATAAGATAAATGATGAGGCGTCTGAGGAAAGTCCATAAGAGGTCCCTCTGAGGAAAACTAGCATATCCCGTGGGAAGGTCCCGATGGCCACTTACCCTTAAAATCCTCGGCCGATACCTTGGGGTGGACAATCTCCTTGAAATTATAAGGAGGATCATGGGCCACCTCGTGCCAACTTTCAACTAAGTGGCCCAGCATGTGACTATTGAGAGAGCTTGCGTATTTGAAGATATCTCTCCAGAATAGATCATCCATAAAGTGGGCCGCCTCCAAGCGAAAGTAAAAATCCATAACTTAGCCTGTTTCTTTTACCATTTTTTTAGAAGATGACCTATTTCCTTATGCGCAGTTAACATATCTGATGGCCACTAACATATACATGTTCATGAGCACTATTGTAGAGATGGTTTGGCCTAGAGGCTCCAAAGAAATTTGACCCAGAAGAAGCATTAGCTAAATAAAAAACTGGATGAGGCCGAGGTCGAGAATAAATCCATTCGTTGAGCCATCCAGGTTATAAAAGTGAGAGGGATGAGGCTCGACTGAGGCTACTTCTAGTACTACAAAGCTGAAGTTGTTGCAGACATATGCAGCCATGGCCGAGGTGGAACATGATAAGACAAGGATGAGCTGACTATAGACATTGATGAGCTAAACAAGACCAAGTATGAGCTGGATGACTTGCAGGCCAATCTGGTTGATCATATTGAAACAGTGAGTATCAAGACCCATATTGAAGGGCTGAAGCAATCCATCGACCTTATTATTAACACTTATTCGGGTTTTTACCTAAGCATGCTCCACCGAATGCTGAAATTCTCAAAGAGGGAGATGTCATTTGAGGCCTACGGCTCGAAGGCCCATAAAGAACCTGATCTGGCTAGTGGTCCGTCTCCCCCGGCCTCCATGTCCCATGCTGCTGAAGAGATATTTACTCTTACTATTGTTATTACTGCTACTAATACTGCCACCTCCACTTAGGGGTGGCAATTTGGGTCAGAATTCGTTTATTAGTTCGATTCGATTCGCCTTAAAATGAATATGAGTTTGAAAAATGGATTCGTTTAATAAATGGGTCAATTCGATTCGATTCGTTTATTAAACGAATCGAATACGAATTTAAGCTTATTGATTCGTTTATTCGTTTAGGATTCGTTTTATTATTTGTATTTACTAGTTCTTGTTAATTTTCAATTAAGATTCGAGAAATTATAGCTAATTATCATAGAAAATGTAATATTTTCAATATTTTGTGATATATTTTTAGTAAATATATTAATTACATATTTCATATGTATATATTTATGAAAAATTAATATAAATCAAGTGTGGTAGATTATTTTATTAAATAATATTATTGACTAAATGAATAAACGAATATTCGTATTCTATTCGTTTATTAAACGAATCGAATATGAATTCATCACATTTTGATTCGATTCGTTTAGGATTCGATACGAATTCGATTCATTGATTCATTTTGACACCCCTACCTCCACTTCTGCTATTGCTCCCATTCAGATCCCATAATGGTCGAAGACATTCCCGGACCCTCAATTATAAATACTACAATCTCGTTAAAAATCCCGATGGTGTCAAATATTAAATAAACTAATACATGAATAAAACTTCATTTTACATTTATTTTGTACTTGTTTTTAACTTATCTTGTTCATACTGAAGCACACAACAAACAAAGACCTGATGTAGGATACCATTTATCTTTTTGTCACTTAGCAAAGCTCTCAACTTATAATGAAAAACTAAAAATAGCTCGGTAACATAACCTTATTAACCTCATCAACTGACCCAATATGAGCTCTTCCAACACAATGAATACAGATGCCCATGCAGACCAATGAATCAGACTGTTCAAAGAAACTTGCATTTACCATACCAAAATCTTGTTCAATTCCATAATTGTGACACATTGATAAGGTGATTTACCCCAACCTAATGTCTTCAGACACTTCTTAGTACTTAGAAAACTTTCAATAATTGAAAGGAAACCTAAATTGATGATGACTATTTATATTCCCGATCATATTTACATTGTTAACCACAACCCGACCAACTATAAAATGACCTGACCAACTCCAAAACCTCCATGATGCCCTTGAGGTTATCATCTTATTCTAAGAGCTGAACTGAGTCAGCATTGAGTGGCAGTTAGCCAAAAATCTGAGGCAGATGTCTTCATCTCTACTCCTCCCGTATTTATTCTAATGTCTTATTGCAAACATAACCAATGGAAAACCTTCTCTAGACTATCTGTTATGCCGATCCCAAGGGATCCTAGCCATCTTACGCTCACATCCGCAATGCCGTTGGGGAGAAAACTCTGATCCCAAGCCATTCGAAATAATAATACCAAGGGATCTCGGCCCTCTTGGTGCTATTCCAGCAAGGTCATGGGAGAGAAACCCAACCCTACACCTATTATTATAACGAGACCTTGGTAGGACATAACCAACCTCGAGCCATTCAATAAACCCGGCCACGAGGAAATGAACTCTCATTGTGCCGTCCTCATAATAATAAGGCATCAGTAGGTCAAATCCAATTTCGAGCCAATATAAACACTTTGCCACAATGAAATGAACCAATCTTGTGCTATCCTCACCATAATAGGGTCTTGGTAGAAAAAATTCATTTACGAGCCAATGTAGATATTTTTCTACAAGGGAATGAATCATTCTTGTGCCAACATCACAATAATAGGGCCTCAATGAAATGAATCCAACCTCAAATCATGCAAATCAAAAGATCACGAGGGAAGATACTTCAACCTCAGGTCACTCATGGCTAACATCGGTTGTGGCGTCCTACCCCATGCAGCATAAAAATAAAATGAAATGAAAAGGTAACATGGGTGATATGTCATATACATCGTACCAACCCTAAAAAAATCAAAGCAACAAAGGCAGCATCATGCCCCATGTTTCTTAAAATAATAATTTTACACGACATAGTCTAAATATCTCGACAAACCGAGCTACGTTCCAGGGGGTGGCCAACGCCATGAGGGCATTATCCTTCTCATACTAGGAAAACCTCAAGTCTGTAAATGCCACAGTGACTCTATAGTATTCTATGTGTTATGCTCCTACAGATCTGAAAAGGGATCGCCAGCGCCATGAGAGCATTCCCCTTCCTCATGCTAGGCAAATCCTGAGGCTATAATCGCCACAGAGACCCTGGGGTCTTCCCCATGCTATTTACCTTAACTCTCTCTATGGGTGGCAAATACCATAGGAAAATATCCATCCCCATGCTATGTAAACCCGAGGTTATTGTAGTATCTCAAAACTATCATATATCCATACGTAACATGGTTACGTTAGGGCACCAAATGCCACACCATACCGAGCCTCTCGTTGTACGTACTACGGTTTCTTTGAGGTACCAAACGCCCAGCAGGTCGTCACACATCGTCGAAGGTTCAAGTCATCAGGTACTAGTGTTCCTGTAGGGGATTTGATTGTGTCACCGGGGTTGGGATGTCACGAAGGTACGTGTTTTTCGCTTATCATTTTACACCTTTTGCTGATGTTGGTCATGAGTATGTCTCTAGATTATCAAATAAGTCTTTTCCATTTGAATAATAAAAAAATATGTATAGGTATACGTCTTTATTATAAAAGAGAAAACTTATTTATAATATTAAGGATCTATTTTAAGAAAGGTTTTATTGATAGTACATTTACAGTATTTTTACGTTCCAAAGATTCTTGAGCCGAGTGCCATCCTGCCGCTCCAAGTGATGTATCATTTTGCTCCCAGACAACCTTCTTTTGGCTTCCTTGAATTCTGAGTGATCCATCTCAGGATCAAGTACCTGGGACGAAAGGTCCATGCCATGACTTTTTTGTTGTAGAAGCGGGTCATCCTCTGATGATATACGCCCATTCTGAGTGATGATCTCTCTCTTTCTTCCTCTAACAGGTCAAGATGATGCTTGAGGAGGACTTCGTTCTTTTCATCTTCAAAATATTAGACTCGATGCATCGTCGTCTCGTTCTTTGCTATGATTACTGCTTCACATCTATAGGTCATTCAAAAGGGGTTTCTCACGTGGAATCTTTATAAGTCATCCAGTATGCCCACAAGACTTCTGGTATTTATTCAACCCACATGCCTTTGCATGACGCGAGCCTTACCTTCAAGTTATTCTTGATTGTTTTGTTTGTTGTCTCAACCTGTCCATTAGATTTCAGATGGGCAGTTGATGTAAATGTCAAGGAAAATTTTGAGGTCCTCAAGAAATTCTTGAAGCCTGCTCTATCAAACTGCTTTCCATTATCTGTGATGATGGCCTCGGAAATCCTAAATCGGTAAAATATATTCCACTTTACAAAGTGTGTGGTTTTCTTCTAAGTAATGGTGGACAACGGCTCGGCCTCCACCCACTTGGTGAAATAGTCTATCGCCACGATGATATATTTGGCTTGTCCTCTACCCATAGTCAACGGTCCAATGAGATCTAACCCTCTTTGAGAAAATTACCAATAATGAGACAGAGTTGTAAATTACTCATATGGTTATTATGGAAAATTAGCATTTCTTTGTCACTAATCATAGGCACGTGCCATGTCAATCCCGTCTTGATGCATCTCAGCTGGTAATATTATTGCCTGAGTGATTTATGAGCAAATGATCTCCTCTAAAAACATAATTAGCCTCTTCAGGCTCCAGACACAAGAGATACGGCATCATGTAACCCCTTCTGTACAGTGCCCTGTCTATGAGGCACAAACATGCAATTCGATAATTCAGCTTCATGGATTCTTTCTTATCCCCAGGTAAATTCCTAAACTCCATACACTTCTTGATTGAGTCCATCCAAGTCGGTCTATCTTCAACCTCTACTTCTATCATACTTTGGTCTCCCACACTCTTTGGCCCAAAGATTTTAAGGGGATGACCCGATAGATCTTAGATTTGATAAATGATGCAGTCAGGCCAATAAATTTACCCGTTGGTTACTTTTCCGATCGATTTGTTCAAATGTCACATTCCTCATTCATTTGAGCAATTTCTTCACTTCATGAGGTATGCTGATGAGTATTAAAAAGTGTCCACTTAATAAAAGAGAAACTAATCATTTTACATTTATAATTTTATTAATAAAATTAATTTAGCTTATTAATAAACTAATAATTAAATTTGTGTTTTATATATTTTTATTGTGTTTTTTATTTCTTATATAGGTAAAATAATACTTTTAATGCATAACTAGAAAAATGGACATGACATTTGGATTTTGGAGGTTAAAAACTTGAAAAAGCGTCTAACATTACAAATTCAAAAATTCCAACCCTGCGTAATTTTTGTATTTTGGCCATAATAATTTACTCCAATATAGGATTGAAGTGATTCCAGTTCCAGATAAAATAAGACTCAAAGATCTACAACTTTGCTATTGACTAGTTTTTCTAATTCCGAAGTTGTCAAGACCGAAATTGATGAAAACTCCAAAGTATGTTATATGTAATTATTAAAGTCAAATAAAAAAATAAAAATTTGGAAGATGATAATTTCTCCATCAAACACCCACCAAACATGTTTGGTGGAGAAATTGATAGAGAAATTTGTGTAAACAATTGTCAAATACAATTGCATGGCAAGAGGTGCGCAACACCTCTATAAATAGAGGTGTTCTGCACCTCAATTTCCTCAGTCTGATTTCATGTGTTTTCTTTTTCTTTCAGTAATAAAATTATGTGTGTTTTTATTCAAAATAAGAGTAGTTAATTTCTTTTTGCCGGGGTAAAGAGTGATATGAAAATATAAATTAATCTCATTTATATTATAATATATAAATTATAATCTAATAATTAACACTTAATTTAAATCTGAATTAATTATTGACAAACTTTGTTACCGCCTATATGGTTGGTTTTATTTATTTAGTATAATTGAGTACCTAACAGGACTTATAAAAGACAAAAGTTATCACAACCTTTATGGCTGGTTTTATATGTTTTGACATAATTAATTCCTGAAATAAATTAATTGGGTAATAATGACAATTTATATATTATAAAAAGCGAGATTTCGAAATTTGAAATATTAACATGGATCACATAACCCCAATATTTTATTTTATTATTGCAGTCCAATTTAAAATTCTCCAATCACTTCAAACAAATCAAGTCTTTGTTTAATCTTTACTCAAATTATTATTTTATTTTACTAAATCTATTCTGGTGGATCGTGTTGGAGAATTATGACCCATAGCATCACTATTTGTAAAAGACATTATGGTTTTTGTACAAATTAACTATGTGACAAAGAAAATTGCTATTTTATCATTTTGTAATTAGATTACTTTAATGTATACAAATGATAAAAGTCCTTATGATTAGTTCCAGATTAATAAGTTATGAGACAATATCAATCCACGAACGGTTTAATCATTAAATATCTCTAGTCGTAGTACTATCGAGACTGGACATTGATAATGCGAAATAGACTAGTATTGCACTTGTGCGCATTATGGAAGCGTAACGACATAGTTCTCATATATTTAAGTATTGGATACTTATGTAAGTGTGATAGGAGGTTGTATTCGCCGATGGTACGGAAACAGCTTCGCTCTAGATAGACCCCTTGGAATTCCATTGGTAGTATGACTATGTGTCTATGGGATTCCACATCAGGGTAGGCATATTTGGTCTTAACCTGAGACTTACATCGCTAATACTTGCGACGATCAATACGTTTTATTTTTGGTCGTCCGAGGCTTTAACAGATTTTATATACGCCTCTTCTGGGTTTACTGAGAATCGTAGTGTATTGGATGTGATGTCAAAAAGGAAGTATCACTTCAGTCATATGGAGATGATGATCATGCAGGGATACATAGCTGGTACTCTAATATGCTGCAGCTATCGGGATAATATGACAATGTCATGATTACCCGATTACAAAGACTAGTTGCTTGTGATCCGATATAGCAAACACAATTCCAACCCCATGTCAAGCATGTGACATCTGATACTGGATCGAATTACGTAATACTTTGTATACTATGACTGATATAGATTATATATTCTTCATTGAATATTTCTGGAAAATTGGGTAGGCGCGGTGCTTTGCTAGAAGCCAACCATGTCTTGTAAATCGGTAAGAATGTGGTATGTGGTACGCACGTGTTTGGATAGTCCGACAACCGGATTTACTGCCAACATATCTAGGGATCTCTTGGGTCGCTTCCCAAAGATTCACCGATGACACTTGACTCAAATAGAATTAATCTGAGATTAATTAAGAGAGAGAAAATTAATATGAGATTAATTACGACAATATTTAATAAGGGATTAAATGGGTGCGGAAGAGAGAACGCGATGAATTTGGAATTAATCGGTAAAATAAATTTAATAGTTAAATTGGATTTTTCTATTTTATTTATTTATTTGGGTTAAAATAATATATCAGATATATTAATCGAAATTAGATTTCAATACGAAATTAAAATTGGACTTTAATACGAGCGAACGAATTAATTTGGAATTAATTAGTAAGCGACTTTCGCAATAATTTTACGAGACATCATTATTTAATTAAATTAGATTTAACTATTTAGCGACGGAAAATTCATTTAGTCGGATTAAACGGATCCGGGCCCAAAGTTTATTCGTTGAGACCATTTGAATTTTGAATTCAAAAGGGTGGGGCCCAATTCAGACATGCCACACATATGAAGTGGTGGTTGGGAAAGTGGTTGGCAATTAAGGTAATACTACTTACTTTTCACCTACCAAGTTTTGGTTCAGAAAAACCAAGACTCTCAACTCCCTTATTTTGTAAAAGGTGTAAAGCTTTCACAAAATATTTTCTGTCACACACTGTTGGACAATTATGACCCATAACATCACTATTTGTACAGAACACGGTGTTGTTGTACCAAATAACTATGTGACCAAGGAAATTGATCTTTTATCATTTGTAATTGGATTACCAAGATATATAAATGATAAAAGGTCTTTATGATTAGTTCCGGATTGAGATGATATGAGACAGTATCAATCCATGAAGGTTTAATCATTAAATATCCCTAGTCATAGTATTATCGAGATTGTACATCGATAATACGGAATAGACTAGTATTACACTTGTGCATGTTGTGGGAGCATAACGGCACAGTTATCATATATTTGGGTATTGGATACTCATGCAAGTGTAATAGGAGGTTGTGTTTTACCGATGGTACGGAAAACAGCTTCGCTCTGGATAGACCCCTCGGAATTCCATTGGTAGTATAACTATGTGTCTATGGAAGTCCGAATCAGGGTAGGTGTATTTGGTCTTAACCTGAGACTTGCACCGTTAATACTTGTGACAATCAATATACTTTGGTTTTGGTCATCCAGGGCTTTAGCAGGTTCTGTGTACGCCTCTTCTGGGTATATTGAGAATCGTAGTGTATTGGGTGTGATGTCAAGATGGAAGTATCACTTCAGTTATAGTGGAGATGATGATCACGTAGGATACGGAACTAGCACTCTTAAGTACTGCAGTCATCGGGATAATATGACTAGGTCATGTTTATCTGATTATAGAGACTAGTTACTAGACATCCAATATGTGCTTCGTACGGGGCATACACTATTCCAACCGCAGGCCTTGCACATGAACATCCGATACAGGATCGATATACGCAATACTACATATACTATGCCTGATATACATTATAATATTCCTTTAAGAATATTTCTGGAGAATTGGGTAGGCACGGTGCTTTGCTAAAAGCCAACCATGTCTTATAAATCGGTAAAAATGTAGTACTAGGTACGTACGTGTTCGGATAATCCAACAATCGGATTTACTGCCAAGATATTCGGGGATCTCATGGGTCGTTTCCCGAAGATTCACCGATAACGTATGACTCGCACTTTATTAATCTGGGATTAATTATAAGAGAGAAAATTAATCTGAGATTAATTACGAAGATATTTTATCTGGGATAAAATACTATTTAAAGAGAGAGCAATTAATTTAGAATTAATCGATAAAATAATATATTCGATATATTAAACGAAATTGGATTTCGACGCGGAATTAAAATCGAATTTTATTTCGGGCGAACGAGTTAATTTAGAATTAATTAGTTAGCGACGTGAATAGTAATTTTACTAGGCATAATTATTTAATTACGTCGCAATGAAAATTCGTTAATTCAAAATTAGTGAATCCGAGCCCGGGAGTGTTTGCGGGTGCACTCGCATTTCGAATTCAAGTGCGGCCCACAAGTCATATCTAGCGTCAAATCATTAATCACTTTGATTGATGTGATGTCTAGTCAGTTTGAGTGATTGACAACATGTCACTTTTGATGTGAATAGTGATGGGAGTTGATAGAAGAGTGTTTAACACTCAAGTGTGACATTGGAAAGACATTTACCATTTTATTAATTTATTTGGTATTTGACTTTTGCTTTTTGAATTTTGATATACAAAAACCAAAACACACTTCTCCCTATGAGTATTGTATTCGGCCAAGGGGCCATATACTCTCCTCTCTCCCTCTCATGGCCAATGGCCAATTTCTCTATATTTTCTTCTCTTGGCCGAGAGCCATAAGCAAGAAGGAGATGATTTGTTGCAAATCTTCAAGAGTGCTAGCACACAATGAGTCTTATAAGGTGATAAGGAAACCATCTCATGAGCATGGAATCACTTCACCAAGCTTGGAGCTTGAAGAACACAAAGAAGACCACCATGGAAGCTTGGCCAAATGCACCTTCAATGGTGGAGCCAAAATTTTGTTCTTCGATGCATCCAATCCGATCAATGTAAGTATGATTCCGCCGTACTTCTTGATGTATTCACATATTTTTCATTGCTTGATTTGATCCTTGGGACTATAGTAGAAAGGTCTTCAATTATTCATCTGATTCGTTCGGATCATACATCGTGGCGATGTGATGATCAAATAAATCGCATCAGATGATAACCTGGCAAATCCGCTGACGAAAGACTTTTCTCAGTAGAATTTTGAGCGAACCGTACATAGTTCAGGTGTAAGACACCTGTGTGATTGGCTATAGGCCAAGTGGGAGATTGTTGGACATTTATGACCCATAACATCACTATTTGTACAGAACACGGTGTTGTTGTACAAATTAACTATGTGACAAAGGAAATTGCTCTTTTATCATTGGTAATTGGATTACCAAGATATATAAATGATAGAAGGTCCTTATGATTAGTTCTGGATTTAGATGATATGAGACAGTATTAATCCGGGGATCTTATGGGTCGCTTCCCGAAGATTCACCGATGACGTATGACTCGCACTTTATTAATCTGAGATTAATTATAAGAGAGAGAAAATTAATATGGGATTAATTACGGAGATATTTTATCTGGGATAAAATACTATTTAAAGAGAGAGAGTGATTAATTTGGAATTAATCGATAAAATAATATATTCGATATATTAAATAAAATTAGATTTCGACGCGGAATTAAAATCGGATTTTAATTCGGACGAACGAGTTAAGTTAGAATTAATTCGTTAGCGACGTGAATAGTAGTTTTACTGGGCATAATTATTTAATTACGTCGCAACGAAAATTCATTAATTCAGAATTAGCGAATCCGAGCATGGGAGTGTTTGCGGGCGCACTCGCATTTCGAATTCAAGTGCGGCCACAAGTCACATCTAGCGTCAAATCATTAATCACTTTGATTGATGTGATGTCTAGTCAGTTTGAGTGATTGACAACATGTCACTTTTGATGTGAATAGTGATGGGAGTTGATAGAAGAGTGTTTAACACTCAAGTGTGACATTGGAAAGACATTTACCATTTTATTAATTTATTTGGTATTTGACTTTTGCTTTTTGAATTTTGATATAAAAAAACCAAAACACACTTCTCCCTATGAGTATTGTATTCGGCCAAGGGGCCATATACTTTCCTCTCTCCCTCTCACGGCCAAGGGCAATTTCTCTCTATTTTCTTCTCTTGGCCGAGAGCCATAAGTAAGAATGAGAAGATTTGTTGCAAATCTTGAAGAGTGTTAGCACACAAGGAGTCTTATAAGGTGATAGGGAAACCATCTCATGAGCATGAAACCACTTCACCAAGCTTGGAGCTTGAAGAACACAAAGAAGACCACCATGGAAGCTTGGCCAAATGCACCTTCAATGGAGGAGCCAAAATTTTTTTCTTCGATGCATCCAATACGATCAATGTAAGTATGATTCCGCCGTACTTCTTGATGTATTCAGATATTTTTCATTGCTTTATTTGATCCTTGGGACTATAGTAGAAAGGTCTTCAATTATTCATCTGATTCGTTCGGATCATACATCGTGGCGATGTGATGATCGAATAAATCGCATCAAATGATAACCTGGCAAATCCGCTGATGAAAGACTTTTCTCAGCAGAAGTTTGAGCGAACCATACATAGTTCAGGTGTAAGACACTTGAGTGATTGACTATTGGCCAAGTGGGAGATTGTTGGACATTTATAACCCATAACATCACTATTTGTATAGAACACGGTGTTGTTGTACAAATTAACTATGTGAAAAAGGAAATTGCTCTTTTATCATTGGTAATTGGATTACCAAGATATATAAATGATAGAAGGTCCTTATGATTAGTTCTGGATTGAGATGATATAAGACAGTATCAATCCACGAAGGTTTAATTATTAAATATCCCTAGTCGTAGTATTATCGAGATTGGACATCGATAATGCGGAATAGACTAGTATTACACTTGTGCGCGTTGTGGGAGCATAACAGCATAGTTCTCATATATTTGGGTATTGGATAATCATACAAGTGTAATAGGAGGTTGTGTTTTACCAATGGTATGGAAAATAGCTTCGTTCTGGATAGACCCCTCAGAATTCCATTGGTAGTATAACTATGTGTCTATGGAAGTCCGAATCAGGGTAGGTGTATTTGGTCTTAACCTGAGACTTGCACCGTTAATACTTGCGACAATCAATATACTTTGGTTTTGGTTGTCCAGGGCTTTAACAAGTTCTGTGTACGCCTCTTCTAGGTATATTGAGAATCGTAGTGTATTGGGTGTGATGTCAAGATGAAAGTATCACTTCAGTTATAGTGGAGATGATGAGCACGTAGGATACGGAACTAGCACTCTTAAGTACTGCAGTCATCGGGATAATATGACTACGTCATGTTTATTCGATTATAGAGACTAGTTACCAGACATCCGATATGTGCTTCGTACGAGGCAGACACTATTCCAACCGCAGTCTTTGCACGTGACCATCCGATATTGGATCGATATACGCAATACTACGTATACTACGCCTGATATAGATTATAATATTTCTTTAAGAATATTTCTAGAGAATTGGGTAGGCACAGTTCTTTTCTAGAAGCCAACCATGTCTTGTAAATCGGTAAAAACGTAGTACTAGGTACGTACGTGTTCGGATAGTCCAACAACCGGATTTACTGCCAACATATCCGAGGATCTCATGGGTCGCTTCCCGAAGATTCACCGATGACGTATGACTCGTACTTTATTAATCTATGATTAATTATAAGATAGAGAAAATTAATCTGGGATTAATTACGGAGATATTTTATCTGGGATAAAATACTATTTAAAGAGAGAGAGCGATTAATTTGGAATTAATCGATAAAATAATATATTCGATATATTAAACGAAATTGGATTTCAACACGGAATTAAAATCAGATTTTAATTCGGGCGAACGAGTTAATTTAGAATTAAATCGTTAGCGACGTGAATAGTAATTTTACTAGGCATAATTATTTAACTACGTCACAACTAAAATTCGTTAATTCGGAATTAGTGAATCCGAGCCCGGGTGTTTTGCGGGCGTACTCATATTTCGAATTCAAGTTCGGCCCACAAGTCACATCAAGCGTCAAATCATTAGTCACTTTGATTGATGTGATGTCTAAACACTTTGAGTGATTGACAACATGTCACTTTTGATGTGAATAGTGATGAGAGTTGATAGAAGAGTGTTTAACATTCAAGTGTGACATTGGAAAGACATTTATCATTTTATTAATTTATTTGATATTTGACTTTTGCTTTTTGAATTTTGATATACAAAAACCAAAACACACTTCTCCCTATGAGTATTGTATTCGGCCAAGGGGCCATACACTCTTCTCTCTCCCTCTCACGGCCAAGGGCCAATTTCTCTCTATTTTCTTCTCTTGGCCGAGAGCCATAAGTAAGAAGGAGAAGATTTGTTGCAAATCTTTAAGAGTGCTAGCACACAAGGAGTCTTATAAGGTGATAGGGAAACCATCTCATGATCATGGAATCACTTCACAAAGCTTGGAGCTTGAAGAACACAATGAAGACCACCATGGAAGCTTGGCCGAATGCACCTTCAATGGAGGAGCCAAAATTTTATTCTTCAATGCATCCAATTCGATCAATGTAAGTATGATTCTGTCGTACTTCTTGATGTATTCACAACTTTTTCATTACTTGATTTGATCATTGGGACTATAGTAGAAACCCAACACACACAACTCACACTTGACACCAAAAACCCTACAATGGACGTGAGCTTATCTCACTGTTCTCTTTGATTTTGCTTCAAAATCAAACAAGGTGAAAGGGAAACTCATCCTTGAGTTGGATTTAATATTTAAAGCTTGGAGCTTCAACACAACACTCAAAATTTTGAAATTCCAATATGATCTTTGTAAGTATTTCTACTACTTCTTTGATCTTTCACACACTAAATCATGCCTTATAGATCCTTGGCATGTTCTAGGAACACTAACAATGGTATTAGAGCCAATTTTAAGCATGATATTTTTTCTAGTGTTTATATACTTTAATTGGGTTTTTTTAATGTTTTGAGCATGATTTCTTCAAATTGATTGTTTGGTTTTGCTTAGATTATGATAACTTAGTTAGTGATTGCATGATTAGATTTGAGAAAAATTGATTGGATCAAAAATCCCCATTACCTTTGCATTATCATGGTGATTTTTTGAACTTTAGACCATTGGATGAGTTTAAAGCATGAGATAAATTGATTGTTGATTTAATTGGATTAATATCGAATTAATTGCTATTTTATGCCACATTTCCGTGAACATCAAGAGCATGTATAGATTGATTTTGCTTCAATTTGTGTTGGACATAAGTTGATTAATTAAAGCATGATTAATTAGCCTAATTGATGTTTTGGAAATATTAGTTTAATTAATTAATTGTGCATATTACACTTTAATTAAAATTAATGTAATTTTTGGAATGTGATATTAATTAAAATTAGTCTTTAAAATAGATTGGGCTAATATTATTGTATTTGGGCTTAATGGGCTTGGTTGGGCCAAGCTTGGTTTAGGACAATTGGATTGAATCCAAATTGGGCCTAAAACCATTCCATAAAGTCTAAATATAATAATTGGGCCTTTAAATATTTAATTAGGCCAATGGGCCAAAATTGATTTTATGGCAAATGGTGATTCCTTATTGGACTTTAGTTGCCAAAGTCCATACCTCAAGAATTATTTAAAAGCCCATTGGATTTTGATTAAATTGACATTGGATGTTAATTAGGCCTTTGAGACCCATTAAGATTGGATTTAGAATCTAAGTCTAAAAGGCACAAAAATAAGTGTAATTATTTAATTTGGAATTGAATTAGAATTAGTAATAAATACAAATTAAATTGGATTTAAAATTATAGTTCGATATAATTCAAGAATACGTACTTTGAGTATTTATTTTTAAACAAATTGTTGTTTGAACATTGGATGGTCATTAATTCAAAGATAAATTAATTGGATTAGATTGATTGAATAACATGCTTTGTGTGAATACTTGGATGTGTTGTATGAATAATGCATATCGGATGGATATTAGAAGGGTGAGGGAAATTTTGGAAATTGTTGTAATAAATTTAGAATTTATTAAATTGGACCTGCGTGTCCAGCCTATTATCTCTATTCTCTTTGTATTTCTCTTCTCACCAATTCCCCTCAATGTAAATGAGGTTTCTTTATTGTATTGTGTAATTTGGTAGAAGTTAGAATAGCGCTAGCCGGGGAGAGGAAATGGAGAGATTTGTTATAGGAACAATTTGTTACATATCCATCCGTATATCATTATTATTTATTTCGTGTCTTATTATGCTTTTAGAATACATGCTTAAGGGTGTATGATGTGACCTAATCAAAGATAATAAATTGGTTGCCAATTTACGCAAAAAACCCTCAATAAATTATTAAGCGTTTTCATTCCATTGAGCGGTTCTTTCTCAATATCCAAGATTGGGATCGGTTTGTTGGCCAAAGACAAGTTCAATGTCCATCGCGGATGTGTTTGAACCACGAAGGCTTTGTTATATATCGCATGTCTTGGGTAGTTGTGACTTGTTGGCCAAAGTCAAGGTCACTTTTTATTCATCGACGTGGATTACGAAGCTTTCCCACTGTCAATGGGTCCCGCTTAACTGGAATCATTTAGCTTGTTGAGCCAAAGCCAATGCTTAGTTGATTCAAAGGAAAAGGTTAGGAAATATATTGGATATATTGACATATATATTGTATATATGTTTCGGACTTGGAGGTATACCTACCAGATCTAGGAATTGGATGGGATCCAATTGATCTTAGAGATCTACCTAGTTAAATATCATACAGCTTGTTGGCCAAAGTCAAGACTGTGTGTTATTTAACGGGATCCTAGCCCACTAGAAAACTAGATTTCCCGAGTACTCAACAGAGGGTTAGAGGCTCACCGAAAATGAGTGGGAGGCCAATATTGAATTTTTAATTTCGTTCAAACACTTGCCAAATACGCGCTTTCAAAATATTCATCATTTTATATATTTATTAGTTGGACTAATATTTTATTATTTTCTTATAACAGTTGGACTGTACCCAAAATCGTTAATTGAATAGTTAGACTATTGCAATTAAGATGGTCGGAAAGTTCAATGTTAGAGACATTATCATGGGTGAAATATATTTAACGGTGCGAACTTTCCTGACTGGGATTTGAACCTCAGGATTGTCCTGGGGGCCGAGAAGATGCTCTATACGATAGAGAGATCTCTCAGGCCTAAGCCCGGAATTGAGCAACCACTTGAGCTTGAGCTTTGGAAGACTCACAGTGATGACAACTCAACTACTCAATCTATCATGCTCGCTGTAATAAGCCCTCAATTTCATCGTCAGAACAAGGGATTGGATCCCTGTACTGTGATGTTGAAATTGAAGGACCTTCACCGATCTAACCTTATACCACAGGGGTATGAATTGGAGAAGAAGCTATTTCCCTCTCGCATGTCAAAGGGTACATCTGTCGAGCACCATGTGTCGTAGATGATTGCTAACATCGAACAACTGGGTCAGCTAGGCATAACCTTTTAGGCTGAGACTTCCATAAATTTGATTTTACAGTCTCTTTCTGACAGATTGAGCGGGTTCATTATGAACTACAATATGATGAACCAAGAAAACACTTTTGGAGAGTTGACAGCTATGCTGAAAGAGGCAGAAAAGGAGCTTATGAAGGGTAAAAAGCGCGAGGAGCACTTCGTTTTGACATCTCATAATGTCAGGGCTTGGCCGAAGGCTTCTAGAGGTGTGAAGAAGAAGAAGAGAAATGACAAGGCTAAATCATCAAAGTCTTCTGGGAAGGCAAGGGACAAATCCCATAATGTCTGCCTGCAGTGTGGCAAACAGGGTCACTGGAAGCGTGACCGCAGTGAGTAAAAGGCACACATGATGGAATTGAATGCGGGCAAGGCACCTGCTTCAGGTATGTTTGTTATAGAAATAAACATGTCTACTGCTAGTTTTAAAATTGGATTTTTGATTCTGGTTGTGGTACTCATATATGTACTGATGTGCAGGATCTGCAGATTAGTAAGAGATTGACTTCAGGAGAGATCGACCTCCGAGTTGGAAATGGGACTAGAGTCGTCGTTTTGGCTGTTGGGACCTATATTTTGGAACTGCCCTCGGGGCATGTACTTTCTTTAACAGACTGTAATTATGTACCTAGTTTGACTAGAATATTATCTCTGTATCTTGTTTGACCCAATACGGCTACACTTTTATATTCCGAAACACTAGGTGTTTTGTTTATAAAGATGATTTTGAGATATGCACTACTGATGCCAATAATGGTCTTCATATTTTGAATATAAATGAATCTCAAATGTATAATATGACAAACAAAAGGCTCAAAGTGAGTAAAAAAATGAAACTTATATGTGGCATTGTCGTCTGGGAGACATTAATAAGACTCGCATATCCATACTTTCGAAGACTGGATACTTGGACGGATTTGATCCTAATTTATATGATGTCTGCGAATCTTGTTTATTAGACAAGATACCTAAAATGCCTTTTAGTGGTAAAGGTGTTCGAGCCACCGAACTGTTAGCCTTCGTTCATAGTGACGTATGTGGGCCCATGTCTAGCCAGGCTAGAGGTGGATATGAATACTTTGTAACCTTTACGGATGATGCACGCGTTATGGTTATGTGTATCTTATGAGACACAAGTCGGAAACTTTTGAAAAATTTAAAGAGTTTCGACTGGAAGTAGAAAAACAGACCGGAAAAAGTATTAAAATATTACGGTCCAATAGTGGTGGAGAATACTTGAGCAATGAGTTTCTCGATTACTTGAAAGAGTATGGTATTCTTTCACAGTGGACTCCTCCCGGAACACCTCAAATAAAAACGGTGTGTCCGAATGGAGAAACCAAATTTATTGGATATGGTAAGGTCAATGATGAGTCGCACAGAGCTACCAATTTCCTTATGGGGATATGTATTGAACAGTGCAATACTTATTTTGAATAAGGTTCCATCAAAGTCTGTTCAACAAACTCCATACGAAATATGGACAGGAAAAAAACCAGGTTTCTCATTCCTGAAGATTTTGGGATGCTTGAGATACGTTAAACATTTGGATGGTACCAAACTAGAACCCAAATTGGATAAGTGTCTATTTGTAGGTTATTCTAGGGAAACTAAAGGATATTACTTCTACAACCCACAAGAGAACAAGGTATTTGTTGCTCTACATACGATTTTCCTCGAAAAGAATTCCTAAATACAGTGGTTAATGGGAAGAAAGTAGCACTCGATGAGAATCAGAGTGATACTGTTCCTGGCACTGATTCTCAAACAGAACATGAATAGTTCATCAGGGATGAGACTGCATCACAATCTTCTAATTTACAAGAACCGTAGATCGAAAAGCAGAAAAAACCTGAGAGGCCATGAAGTCCTTATGTAGATATTAATCTCATTGAGGATGATGAGCCAGCTACTTATGAGGAAGCGATACAAGGTATCGACTCCTCTTTATGGCAAGAGGCCATGAAGTCCGAAATGGATTCCATGTATACCAACCAAGTCTAGGCACTGGTTGATGCACCAGAAGGCGTTAAGCCGATTGGTTGTAAATGGGTCTTCAATAAGAAGACTGACATGGATGGCAACATACAAACATACAAAGTTAGGCTTGTAGCAAAACGGTATCGTCAATGACATGGTATCGATTATGATGAAAATTTTTCACCTATTGCCATGATTAAATCCATTCGGATAATGCTTGCTATTGCTGCATATTTCGATTATGAAATATGGCAGATGGACGTCAAAATCGTTTTTCTTAATGGAAACCTTTTGGTGGATGTTTATATGCAACAGCCTGACGATTTTGTCATACCAAAACATGTAAACAGGTTTGCAAGTTAAATCAATCCATTTATGGATTGAAGTAAGCATCACGTTCTTGGAACCAGCATTTTGATGAGATCATAAAAGAACATGATTTTATTCAAAACGAGGATGATCCTTGTATATATAAGAAGGTTAGTGGGAGCGCAATGACATTCATTGTCCTTTACGTTGATGATGTATTGCTTATGGGCAATGACATTCCCAAGCTACAATCGATGAAAGCTTGGCTTTCATTAAAATTCTCCATGAAAGATCTGGGAGAAGAAGCTTTTATTCTGGAAATAAGGATCTACCGGGATAGATCTAGAAAGCTGCTTGGACTATCCCAGAGTTCGTATATTGAAAAAGTGTTGAAGAGATTCAACATGGATCAGTTTAAGAGGGGATTGTTGCCAGTGTCACATGACGTCTCTCTATCTAAGGACATGTGTCCTAAAACTCAAGATGAGAGAGACAACATGAGTCAGATCCTGTTCGCTTCAGCAGTCAGATCGATCATGTATGCCATGATATATACGAGACCTGATGTCTCGTATGCTTTGAGCATGTGTAGTCGCTATCAGGCCGATCCAGGTGATGGTCACTGGGTTGCGGTTAAGAACATCCTTAAGTATCTTAGACGAACTAAGGATGCCTTCTTAATCTATGCAGATGAAGAACTTGAGGTAATTGGGTTTACCGATGTAAGTTTCCAAACCGATAAAGATGACTGTAAGTCGCAATCATAGTACATATTTTGTTTGAACAACGGATGAGTAAGCTGGAAATCTTCCAAGCAAGAGACTGTTGCCGATTCAACAACAGAAGCGGAATATATCGCTGCAGCTGAAGCAGCAAAAGAGGCAGTTTGGATCCGTAAATTCCTAATTGGATTAGGAGTAGTTCCGTTAGCAGCTGAGCCCGTTCCTTTGTATTGTGACAATAACGGGGCTATAGCGCAGGCTAAGGAACCACAGTCTCATCAACGATCCAAGCATGTACTTCGATGTTTCCATCTGATTCGTGAGATCATATATCGTTGTGATGTGAAGATCGAGAAGGTCGCATCAGATGACAATATTGCAGATCCGCTGACGAAGACCATTTCTCAGTAAAAGTTTGAGAGACATGTACATAGTTCAGGTATTAGATACTTGAGTGATTGGCTATGAGCCAAGTGGGAGATTGTTGGACAATTATGACTCATAGCATCACTATTTGTAAAAGATATTGTGGTTTTTGTACAAATTAACTATGTGACAAAAGAAATTGCCATTTTATCATTTTGTAATTAGATTACTTTAATGTATACAAATGAAAAAATTTCTTATGATTAGTTCCAGATTAATAAGATATGGGTTAATCATTATATATCCCTAGTTGTAGTACTATCGAGACTGGACATCGATAATACGGAATAGACTAGTATTGCACTTGTGAGTGTTATGGAAGCGTAACGGCGTAGTTCTTATTTATTTAAGTATTGGATACTTATGCAAGTGTGATAAGAGGTTGTGTTTGCCGATGGTGCGGAAACAGTTTCGCTTTGGATAGATCCCTTGGAATCCCATTGGTAGTATGACTATGTGTCTATGGGAATCCACATCAGGGTAGGTGTATTTGGTCTTAACCTGAGACTTACATCGCTAATACTTGCGACAATCAGTACGCTTTAGTTTTGGTCGTCCGGGGCTTTAACAGGTTCTGTGTACACCTCTTCTGGGTTTACTGAGAATCATAGTGTATTGGATGTGATGTCAAGATGAAAGTATCACTTCAGTCATATAGAGATGGTGATTAGGCAAGGATACAGAATTGGTACTCTAATATGCTGCAGCTATCGGGATAATATGACAAGGTCATGATTATCTAATTACATAGACTAGTTGCTTGTGATATGATATATGCTTCGTACGGGACAGACACAATTCCAGCCTCAGGCCAAGCATGTGACATCCGATACTGGATCGAAATATGCAATACTTAGTATACTATGCCTGATATAGATTATATATTCTTTGTTGAATATTTCTGGAGAATTGGGTAGGCACGAAGCTTTGCTATAAGCCAACCATATCTTGTAAATCGGTAAGAACGTGGTATGAGGTACGTACGTATTTGGATAGTCCGAAAAAAAGGATTTACTGCCAACATATATAGGGATCTCTTGGGTCACTTGACACTTGACTCGAATAGAATTAATCTGGGATTAATTAATAGAGAGAAAATTAATCTGGGATTAATTGTGGTAATATTTAATCTGGGATTAAATGGGTGCGGAAGAGAGAACGCAATTAATTTGGAATTAATCGGTAAAATAAATTTAATAGTTAAATTAGATTTTTCTATTTTATTTATTTATTTGGGCTAAAATAATATATCGAATATATTAATAGAAATTAGATTTCAATACGAAATTAAAGTTGGACTTTAATACGAGCGAACGAATTAATTTGGAATAAATTCATAAGCGACTTTCGTAATAATTTTACGAGACATCATTATTTAGTTAAATTAGATTTAATTATTTAGCGACGGAAAATTCATTTAGTCGGATTAAACGGATCCAGACCCAAAGTTTTTCGTTGAGACCATTTAATTTTGAATTCAAAAAGGTGGGGCCCACTTCACACATGCCACACATGTGAAGTGGTGGTTGGGAAAGTGGTTGGCAATTAAGCCAATACTACTTACTTTTCACCTACCATGTTTTGGTTTTTAAAAACCAAGACTCTCAACTACCTTGTTTTATAAAAGGTGTAAAGCTTTCACAAATATTTTATGTCACACACAACTCACACTTGACACCAAAAACCCTAGAATGGGCGTGAGCTTCTCTCCTTATTCTCTTTGATTTTGCTTCAAAATCAAACAAAGCTAGCAATTGAGGAGTCAACTAAGGTGATAGGGAAACTCATCCTTGAGTTGGATTCAACATTTAAAGCTTGGAGCTTCAAACAAACACTCAAATTTTTAATATTCCAATCCGATCTTTGTAAGTATTTCTGCTACTTCTTTGATCTTTCACACACCAAATCATGTCTTATAGATCCTTGGCATGTTCTAGGAACACTAACAGATCGACCCCAGACTTACCGAGTTATTTCATTACTTCGACACTCTTATGCTTTGGAGTAAAGAACCACTTTTTAAGTGTGTCAAATTTTTGGTGCCGTTGCTGGGGAGTATAATTTAGTAGGTATAATAATAATTTTTCTTTTTTCTTTTTTCTTTTTTTCACTTGTCTTTTGTATTTCCTTTCTTTTTTGTTGTATTTTATTCATCTCACTTCTTTCTTCTTTGTATTTGTATAGATCCAAAATATCCTGATTGATTCTAAATGAATCCTGGACCCAGACATCCTACATATAGACAAACCATGTACTTAATTCTTCAAGATTACACGAGACAGAAAAATCAATTAAAATGGAGATTGTATTTTACCAAAGAATTTCTTAATTCATCCTCATCCACAGATTCTTCCATAATTTTTTAAGAGAACCTAATTCGAGAGATTGAAACAGCTGAATGAAAAATTCAATTGAGATCTGAATTGATAAGAATCAGATGACATTTTTAGATCTTATTACTACATTTGTATTTTCTTTCTTTGTTTTTCTTTTGTCATTTATTTTTTTATTTTAATTTTTTTTATTTCTTTCCATGTGTTTATATTTTTTGTAAGTATTGTTTCTATCCATTTTTATATTTTAGCATATAGTTTAAATTTAAGTTGCATGAAACACTGGTCTCAATCATCTAACGGTATCGTCTGTCAAAATGGCCCAGAATCAAAATGAAAATTCACCTGCCCGAGTTGAAAATCCAGTTAATCACGAAGAAAATAAGTTTCATTATGGTGATCTTAATCATCCTAGGACATTCAGAAAATTCATGAATCCACTAGGACATGATCACCATCTTGCATTGTTTTTCCCTCAAATACATCACATTTCAATTTTAAACCAGGTGCCATCCAACTTTTACCAACATTTCATGGTCTAGAATCAAAAAATCATTATCAACACTTAAGGAATTTGAAGAGGTATGTAACACTTGCACATACCAAATTTTGGACAGTTATGACCTATAGCGTCACTGTTTGTAAAAGACATTGTGTTTTGTATAAAATTAACTATGTTGTAATGAAATTGCCTTTTACCGTTTTGTAATTTATTTACTTTGATATTTAAATGGTAAAAGTCCATATGATTAGTTCCAGATTGAGATGATATGAGACAGTATCAATCCATAAAGGTTTAATCATTAAATATCCCTAGTCGTAGTATTATCGAGACTGGACATCGATAATGTGGAATAGACTAGTATTTCACTTGTGCGCGTTGTGAGGGCATAACGGCATAGTTCTCATATATTTAAGTATTGGATACTTAGGCAAGTGCGATAAGAGGTTGTGTTTTACCGATGGTATGAAAACAGCTTCGCTCTGGATAGACCCCACGAATCCCATTGGTAATATGTATATGTGTTTGAATCATGAAAGTTTTATTCCATATAGGTGTCTTGTCCAAGTTATGATTTGTTGGCCAAAGTCAAGATCAATTCTTGTCCATCGACATTGATTATGAAGCTTTCCATGTCAATGGGTCAAGCTTAACTGGAATCATTAAGCTTGTTGTGCCAAAGCCAAGGCTTAGTTGATTCAGAGGAAAAAGGTAAGGAAAATATATTGGATATATTGGCACATATATTGTATATATGTTTCGGACTTGGATGTCCACCTACCGGATCTAGGAATTGGATGAGATCCAATTGATCTTCGAGATCTACCCAGTTAAGTTTCAACAGCTTATTGGCCAAAGTCAAAGTTGTGTGTTATTTAACGGGATCCTAGCCCACTAGGAAACTGGGTTTCCCGAGTACTCGACAGAGGGTTAGAGGCTCGCCGAAAAATAGTGCGAGGCTAGTATTGAATTTGAAATTTCATTCAGATACTTAGCTTTACGCGCTTTCAAATTATTTCGTCAAAATTATCTTATTAGTTGGACTAATATAATGTTATTTTTCTTGTAACAGTTAGACTTTACCCAAATATCATTGACTAGATAGTTGGACTATCGTAGTCAAGATAACTGGAAAGGGAAATGTCCGAGACATTATCATGGGCGAAAATATCTTTAAGGGCACGAACTTTACCGATTGGGAAATGAATCTGAGGATAGTCCTTGGAGCCGAGAGGCTGCTATACACTATATAGAGACCTCTTGGGCCTAAGCCCAAACCTGATGAGCTGCTTGAGCTAGAGCTTTGGAAGACTCACAGCGATGATTGTGATACTGCTCAGTCAATTATGCTTGCTGCTATGACTCAGCATTTCCGTCGACAGAACATGGACTTGGATCCTTATAACATGTTGGCGAGGTTGCATGATCTTCACCGATCTAACAAAAGGTCGCAGAGATATGAGTTAGTAAAGAAGCTCTTCCGTTCACGTATGTCAGAAGGCATGTCTGTTGAGTCTCATGTGGCACAGATGATTGCTGACATAAATGAGCTAGCTGAGATGGGGATAGTCTTTGAGGCTGAGATTACCATAGATATGATCTTGCAATCTCTCCCCGAAACCTGGAGACAATTCTTCATAAACTATAATTTGATGAACACATATGATACTCTTTGAGAGTTATTATCTACTCTCAAGGAAGCTGAGAATGAGCTTCTCAAGGGCAACAAGCGTGAGGTGTACTTTGCTTCGACATCTCAGACACCGAGGGCTGGGCCCAATGCAACTGGAGGTATGAAGAAGAAGAAGCATATAAGAAAGGGCAAGGCCAAATCTTCAAAGGCTTCTGGGAAGCCTAAGGACAAATCTCAGGATGTTTGCCTCCAGTGCGGCAAGCGGGGTCACTGGAAGCGTGACTTCCGTGAGTACAAGGCGCTCCAGAAGAAGATAAAAGCGGGCAAGGCACCAGCCTCAGATATGTTTGTTATTGAAATAAACATGACTACTTATAGTTTTAAAAATTGGATTTTTGATTCTTGTTGTGGTACTCATATATGTACTGATGTGCAGGATCTGTAGATTAGCAGGAGACTGGCTTCAGGGGAGATTGATCTGCGTGTTGGAAACGGGACACCTGTTGCTGTTTTGGCCGTGGGCACTTTTGTTTTTGAATTGCCCTCGGGGCATGTACTTGAACTAAATGACTGTTATTATGTACCTAGTTTGACTAGGAATATCATATCTATATCTATGTTAACCCAATTTGGTATACTTTTATATTTCGGAACACTGGGTGTTACTTTATAAAAAATGATGTAGAAATTTGCACTGCTGTTGCAAATAATGGTCTTTATATTTTGAATATAAATCTATCTCAAACATATAATATAACAAACAAAAGGCTCAAAATGAGTAACAAAGATGAAACTTATATGTGGCACTGTCGTCTGGGACACATAAACAAGACTCGCATATCCACACTTTCGAAGAGTGGGTACTTGGACGGATTTGATCCAAATTCATACGACGTCTGCGAATCTTGCTTATTAGGCAAAATGCCTAAATCACCTTTTAGTTGTAAAGGTGAACGCGCCACCGAACTGTTAGCCCTCGATCAAAGTGACGTTTGTGGGCCCATGTCTAGCCAGGCTAGAGGTGGATATGAATACTTTGTAACCTTTACGGATGATGCATCGCGTTATGGTTATGTGTATCTCATGAGACACAAGTCAGAAACTTTTGAGAAATTCAAAGAGTTTCGACACGAAGTTGAAAAATAGACCGGCAAGAGTATAAAGTCATTACGGTCGGACCGTGGTGGTGAATACTTGAGCAATGAGTTTCTAGATTACTTGAAAGAATATGGTATTCTTTCACAGTGGACTTCTCTTGGAACACCACAATTAAACGGTGTATCTGAACGAAGAAACCGAACTTTGTTGGACATGGTTAGGTCTATGATGAGTCGCACTGAGCTACCTATTTCCTTCTGGGGATATGCAATAAACAGTGCAATTTTTATTTTGAATAAGGTTCCGTCAAAGTCTGTTCAACAGAATCCGTATGAGATATGGACAGGAAAGAAACCGGGTTTCTCATTCTTGAAGATTTGGGGATGCTGGGCATATGTCAAACGTTTGGAAGGTACCAAACTTGAGCCCAAATTGGATAAATACCTATTCATAGGATATCCTGAGGAAACCAAAGGATATTACTTCTATCACCCATGAGAGAACAAAGTATTTATTGCTCTACATGCGGTCTTCCTTGAAAAGGAATTCCTAAATGCAGTGGTTAGTGGGAGGAATGTAGAACTCGATGAAAATCAGAGTGATACTGTTCCTGGCATAGAATCCTCAACGGAACAAGAACAGTCCATCCGACATGAGACTGTACCACAATCTTCTATTACACAAGGACCACGTAGGTCGGAGAGAGTCAGGAAATAACCTGAAAGGTATGGGTTTCTGATTTCACCTCATGTAAATATTAATCTCATTGAGGATAACGAACCGACTACGTATGAGGAAGCTATACAAGATATCGATTCTGCTTTATGAAAAGAGGCCATGATGTCCGAAATGGATTCCATGTACACCAACCAAGTTTGGACACTGATTGATGCACCAGAAGGCGTAAAGCCTATTGGATGCAAATGGGTCTTTAAGAAGAAGACCGACATGGATGGCAACGTACAAACGTACAAAGCTAGACTTGTAGCGAAGGGGTATCGTCAACGACATGGTGTCGATTACGATGAAACTTTCTCACCCGTTGCCATGATTAAATCCATTCGGATAATGCTTGCTATTGCGGTATATTTCGATTACGAGATATGGCAGATGGACATTAAAATCGCTTTCCTTAACGAAAATATTTTGGAGGATGTTTATATGCAATAGCCTGATGATTTTATCGTGCCTAGACTTGGAAACAAGGTTTGTAAGTTAAATCGGTCCATTTATGGACTGAAGCAAGCATCGCGGTCATATAACCAACATTTTGATGAGATCATAAAAGAATATGATTTCATTCAAAACGAAGATGATCCTTGTGTATACAAGAAGGTTTAGTGGGAGAGCACTGACTTTTATTGTCCTTTATGTTGACGATGTCTTACTTATAGGCAATGATATTCTCATGCTAACGTCGGTGAAAACTTGGCTTTCATTGAAATTCTCCATGAAAGATCTGGGAGAAGCAGCCTTTATTCTGGGAATAAAGATCTACCGAGATAGATCTAGAAAGCTGCTTGGACTCTCCCAGAGCACATATATTGACAAAGTATTGAAGAGATTCAACATAGATTAGTCCAAGAGGGGACTATTGCCATTGTCACATGGCATCTATCTATCTAAGGACATGTTTCCTAAAACTCAAGATGAGAGAGACAACATGAGTCGGATATCGTTCGCCTCGACAGTCAGATCGATCATGTATGCCATGATATGTACGCGACCTGATGTCTCCTATACTTTGAGCATGTGTAGTCGCTATCAGGCCGATCCAGGTGAAGGTCACTGGATGGCGGTTAAGAATATCCTAAAGTATCTTAGACGAACTAAGGATGCTTTCTTAATCTATGGAGATGGAGAACTTGAGGTAACTGGGTATACCGATGCAAGTTTCCAAACTGACAAAGACTACTGTAAGTCGCAATCTGGGTACATATTTTGTTTGAATAACGGAGCAGTGAGCTGGAAATCTTCCAAGCAAGAGACTGTTGCCGATTCAACAACAGAAGCGGAGTACATTACTGTAGCTGAAGCAGCAAAGGAACCAGTTTGGATTCGAAAACTCCTAATTGGATTAGGAGTAGTTCCTTTAGCAGCTGAGCCTGTTCAATTGTATTGTGACAATAAAAGGGGCTATAGCGCAGGCTAAGGGACCCGCGGTCTCATCAACGATCCAAGCATGTTATTCGACGTTTCCATCTAATACGTGAGATCATACATCGTGGCGATGTGAAGGTCGAGAAGGTCGCATCAGATGACAACATGGCAGATCCGCTGACGAAAGCTATTCCTCAGTAAAAGTTTGAGCGACATGTACATAGTTCAGGTATTAGAAGCTTGAGTGACTGGCTATAGGCCAAGTAGGAGATTGTTGGACAGTTATGACCCATAGCGTCACTGTTTGTAAAAGACATTGTGTTTGTGTACAAAATTAACTATGTTGTAATGAAATTGCCTTTTACCGTTTTGTAATTTATTTACTTTGATATTTAAATGGTAAAAGTCCATATGATTAGTTCCGGATTGAGATGATATGACACAGTATCAATCCATAAAGATTTAATCATTAAATATTCCTAGTCGTAGTATTATCGAGACTAGACATCGATATTACAGAATAGACTAGTATTGCACTTGTGTGCGTTGTGATGGCATAACAACATAGTTCTCATATATTTAAGTATCGAATACTTATGCAAGTACGATAGGAGGTTGTGTTTTACCGATGGTACGGAAAACAACTTCGCTCTGGATAGACCCCGCAGAATCCCATTGGTAGTATGTATATATGTCTATGGGAGTCCGCTTCAGGGTAGGTGTATTTGGTCTTAACCTGAGACTTGCATCGCTAGTGCTTGCGACAATCGGTAAACTTTGATTTTGGTCTTCCAGGGCTTTAACAGGTTCTGTGTACGCCTCTTCTGGGTTTATTGAGAATCGTAGTGTGTTGGATATGATGTCAAGACGGAAGTATCACTTCAGACATATAGAGATGATGATCACGCAGGGATTCAGAACTGGTTCTCTATTGTGTTGCAACCATCGGGATAATATGACAAGGTCATGATTATCTGATTCAAAGAGACTAGTTGCTAGATATCCGATATGTGATTCGTACGGGGCAGACACTATTCCAGCCTCAGGCCTTGCACGTGACATCAAATACTGGATCGCAATATGCAATACTACGGTATACTATGCCTGATATAGATCGTATATTCCATTAAGATATTTCTCGAGAATTTGGTAGGCATGGCGCTTTGCTAGAAGCCAACCTTGTCTCGTAAATTGGTAAAAATATAGTACGAGGTACGTACGTGTTCGGATAGTCCAACGACCAGATTTACTGCCAACATATCTAGAGATCTCTTGGGTCGCTTCCAAAGATTCACCAATGATGTATGATTCGAACTTAATTAATCTGGGATTAATTACGGAGAGACTTTATCTTGGATAAAACACTATTTGAAGAGAGATAAAGATTAATTTGGAATTAATCGTTAAAATAATATATTCGATATATTAAACGAAATTTGATTTCGACGCGGAATTAAAATTAGATTTTAATTCGGGCAAACGAGTTAATTTAGAATTAATTCGTTAGCGACGTGAATAGTAATTCTGCTAGGCATAATTATTTAATTAAATTTGAATTAAATTACATCGCGATGGAAGTTCGTTAATTCAGAATTAGCGAACCCGAGCCCGGGAATATTTGCGGGCCCACTCGCATTCGGAATTGAGTGGGGCCCATATGTCACGTCAACATCACATCACATGTCACTTTGCACTTTAGTTTGATGTGTTTAGGTGTGGTTGTTGGTGAAGAGTGTAAAACACTCCAAGTTAAAGTATGTTGATTGACTTTTACCAACCAAGGTTTGGTATAGCAATTATTATTATTTTTGAAACAAATATAATTGATTTTGAAAATCAAATACATAACTTCCTCTCTCTCCAAAATTATCGTGAGCTGTGAAGCCATTTCCTCTCCCAATTTTCTTCATTTCTTAGCCAAAATTTGTGAAGAATATTATGAAGTTTTTGTTGCAAAAATTCACTAAGGGCTATCACTCTTCAAGAATCATCAAGAGGTGATAGGGAAACCTATCCAAGGGCTTGGAAAAATCAAAACAAAGCTTGGAGCTTCTACTTTATCTTGGCTGAATCTTGGAGTCTTGGAGGAGGAGAGTTTTGTTCATCAACAAATCCTTAAACCGATCG
The DNA here is from genome assembly GCA_019454045.1 of Zanthoxylum bungeanum. NCBI lineage: Eukaryota > Viridiplantae > Streptophyta > Magnoliopsida > Sapindales > Rutaceae > Zanthoxylum > Zanthoxylum bungeanum. The sequence goes on from SKCR01043595.1 coordinate 70,086, forward strand.
TTGTAAGTGTATTTCCGCCATACTTCTTCGTTATTCATTCGCATTTCATTGTTCATTATGATCTGGGGACTAATCATAGAAACCAACACCAAAATAGCAGCATGAATATAATCCGACTCAAGTTTTTTCCAATGATAGAGTTAAAATTTAGCTGCATAACCTTAGGTCAAGATCCATCAGAACATGGGATGATTTATAAGATCAGTTTCTGAAAAAATTCTTTCTCTCTTACAGGAAAAACTCCTTTAAAAGGAGAATCACAACTTTCACACAAGAGTCATAGGAAATATTATACCAATGTCGAGAGAGATTTAAAGAGATGTTGAATATTTATCCACATCACGGGTTTGAAACATGGAGGCTGGTTTCATACTTGTATGAGGGTCTAACACCTCAAGCTAGAGAAGTAGTGGAAATGATGTGTAATGATGAGTTTAACGATAAAAATCCCGAAGATTCACTAGATTACCTAGAACACACAGAAGAAAATTCATAATAATGGGACATAATTGAGTCGTCTGTAAAACAACAATCATCTGGCAAAGGTATGTTTAATCTTAGGGAAGACCATGACCTTTCTGCTAAGTATGCATCTATAGTTAAAAAAAAATTTGAGGCTTTAGCAAAAAAAAAAAACAGTGATCATATTAAGTCAATTCAAGAACTCACATGTCAAATATGTAATTCAAATGAACATGTCACACAAGTTTGCCCAACCTTGCCAGCCCTGTAAGAATGTCTTCATGACCAAGTCAGTTCCATAAACACTTTCAATAGACCAAATCCAAACCCATACTCCCAAACCTATAATTATGGTTGGAGAAACCATCCAAACCTCAATTGGAGGAATGATAACCAAGTACAACCATCGCAATAACCTCTCTAAATACACCTAAATTTCCAAATTTCCCATAATTATGCACCATATGTCCCACCATATAGGAAAACCCTTGAGGATACTTTGCATGCATTCATTGAGAAACAAGAAGTCATCAATAACCAAAATGTGCAAACATTGATTGATCTGAAAGATTCTTTTGCAAAATCACATTTGTTTTGGCCGTTAATGAGAAATGAAATTTTCCTACAAATGAAAGTTTCCTGCCCAACCACAGCCAAATCCCAAGAGTCATCAAAACCCTCACGAGGATAGTTCTGGTAGTCGACACATTGACCAAGTTAAATTTGTTATTAATCTTCGCAGCGGTAAGGTCATCCACAGACCTATTCTTGAACCTCGTAAAACTGAAAATAAAATAGATTCAGAGGGTAAGGAAAGGGTTGATGAACCATTACCCATCGTTGATGATAAAAAAATTTTCTCATGCACCTCCATTTCCCTAATCATTAAAAAATTTGAACCATTCCCCAAAGATATATGAAATATTCAAACAGGTAAAGGTCAATATTCACTTGTTAGATGCCATCCAACAGATACCATCTTATGCCAAATTTCTGAAAGACTTGTGGACCTTTAAAAGGAAACATCAGATAAGAAATAAAGCTTTTCTAGTTGAACAGTTAAGTTCCATTATCTGAACCAATAATGCATTAAAATACAAGGATCTTAGTTGTCCAACTATTTCATGTATTATTGGAATTCAAAAAATTGAACATGTTTTTGTTGATCTTGGAGCCAGTATCAATTGGCTTCCATTTTTGGTTTACCAATAACTTAATATCGGTGAGTTAAAACCAACATCGACTACTCTTTCACTTGTCGATAGCTCAATCAAGGGCATCACATTGTCGCAATACAGCCTCTGATCTGTTATGAAGGCTGTTTTTTCTTCATCTTTTGGAAATATTCTGATCTGGTTGTAGCCTGAGAACGCATCCATGAAGCTTAATATCCCATGGTAGGGCTTGAATACACCAATTGATTCACCTTCGGAAGTGGATAGCTATCATTCGGATATGCCTTTTTCAAATCAGAGAATTACATACACACTCTCTATTTGCCATTGACCTTCCTCACCAAGACCATATTTGATACCCACTATGGGTACTTAACTTCTCTAATAAACCCGACATGCATCAATTTATCCACCTCTGTATGGATGGCCTCGTATCGCTCCTAATTAAAGGTCATTGTTTTCTATTTCACCGCCTTATAGGCCTGGTATATCGCTAGACGGTGAATTATTACCCGAAGGTCTATCTCGGGTATGTCTCTGTGACTCCATGCAAAAACATCAGCATATTCCATCAGGAATTCGATGAGCTCCATCTTCAGACTTTGTTCAAACCTAACCCCAATCTAGATAATATTCTCTGATCCAAAGAGTTTCACCGACTCTAACTCTTCTCTTGTTCCTCCATGAGGTCCTCGGGTTGGAGGTCCGAAGACTGTAATTCAGCTGAATCGTCCTCTCTTTCCTTCCTCTTCTGCCCTGCGACATCATCAATACACATGGTTTTCTTGGACGTGACTATTAAACAGCTTGTTTCCATTTTCTGGCAGCCACACACTACCCCGACCCCATCCTGAGTTGGGAACTTCATTTTCAAGTCGTAGCTCGACATAACTACCCTCGATTTCATCATGAATGGCCTCTCTAAAATCACTTGGTAACTACTCAGACAATCTACCATAATGAAGTTGCATCCTTAATCAGCGTGGTGGACTCCACTCCTAGTACATTCAGAGCCTCATTAGTATGATATCCATTACACTTCGAGGGTCCACCAATATTCTGTCCACCTCTTACCTGCCATTGTTGGCCTTGATTATCAGCACATCATCATGAGGGTAACTCACTTTTTGAGCATACTCCTCAGTAAATATTATTGGCACCGACCTAGAATTCTAGATCCTCGGGGCTCTCATAGTGGTCAGCATCACATGACCGTTGATTCAAAATAGTTCTTCCTTGCCTGACTCGAGTCCCTTGCTAACGTTCTCCCCCAGCAATGGTGACCATGGGCTTCTGCTCCCTACGCTGCCTCAACCTCATGGCCTTATGATTGATGCATTCATTGAGGTATTCATTCCTCAACGTGTCCTCAACCTACTACTACAGGACTCTGCAGCTTTTAGTAGCATATGTATTGTGATGTGAGCAATAAACCCCGGTGTTCCTCTTTTCAACTGGAACCTTCTGGGTTGGGCTTAGTCAATAATCTTTTATCATGCACTTCACGTGCTATCTATGACAAAAGTCTGTTAAGGGCCGTGTAAGTCGTGCCTCCCATAACATGCATAATTTTGATTGAAGGCCTCCTCTCAGGTGCTAGGTTACCCTGAGCCATGGGCTTGAACTCATGCCGTCTCGGGCCTAGTCTTCGCCATCCACTGTTATCGTCACGATGAATGTCTTTATTGGAGTTAGTGCTTGGAGCGCCAATTCGAATAATGTATCGTACATTATATTTTATTATTTATTAATAAAATAACAATATTTTGATTTCAACTTTGTTAATGGTAATGTCATCTTGTTTATTGAATTGATATATAAATACGCTAAAAATGACATCGATCATAGAATAATCATATAATAATATTAGAAATTGGGTGGTCCGATATTAGGATAGTATTATTACTATCAATTATTCTTAAAATGAAGTATTCCTAGTCGTTGGTTTGGAATACGGTCAAATTCCTATAACCTATAAGACTAGTACATATCGTATATTAGAATTGGAGTTCCAATGGTTTAACCCCGATGTAACATGGGCAAGGGAAGATGGTAAAGACATATAGGTATTTATTGGAGCGAATACAGAATAACTCACAGGTGATTCCTAATAGTTGAAAATACACACCACTGTCAATAGGAATCTCTCTGAGTCGAGTAGCATATGTGATCCTTTGACTATAGGATAATATTGATTTTATGTGTGATCCTCTATACTTTAATGCCATATATATCAGAAATGTTTCATGGTCTGACCGCTAGATGTTCGTTGGGTGAGGATGCACTCGTTAATCAAGTGCGTATCAAGATAGGATCCGTTGGCCCGTTTGTGTACCATAAGAGTCTAGAAGTTTGAAAACGAGCCAAAATAATATTCAACACGTGTAGTGCACGCGCTACTGTAGTACGAACTATATGCGCTACTGTAACATAAACTGTATGTGCTACTCTTGTGTATACTGTTTGCGTTACTGTAGCGCTCGCTACATTAGCCATTTGTATATGTTGGCATGCCACCATTTGTATATGTTGGCATGCCACCACTTGCATAATGGCGCGCTAGTGCTTCCTAGAGAGAAATTTTAGAGGTTTTTGTGCATTGGCACGGAAATAACGTCCTAGTGGTGCGCTAATACACTCCAGATAGCTAAAAATCTATTTTTTCTTGCTCCAAATTGCTTCAAACTTTCTCCAAACAACCCCTAACACCCCAAATCTAATTTTCAACATCAAAACCAATACCAACACATATTATACACATATATAATAATTAAAGAACAAGAATCATATTTTTCAAAATATCAAATATTTAACATAACATAAATGTATTCAAAATACATATTTGCATGATCTTGAATCTAAAATTCAAACCAACAAAAATCTCATAAAGAAGCGACTCATGAACAATTCTAGGTCACTAAAAGATGGTCAAGTTATTCTAGAATGGTAGCCATAGGTCCAAGCTTTCATGTAGAGTTCTAAATTTCAATTTTGTATTCCATGTTTAACATACACAAAACTTGACACAATCACAAGTATATTGTGGTTATGCTTCCAAAACATCTATACACAATTCATTAACCTAATTTCAACTTCAAGATATGTTATTATCTATCAAATACATAATACATCACTATATGTTTTACGAATGACATCAAATCATTAATGAAAAACATATCTTATTAGAGTAGATCAAACTTATCTATCAAGCTTGAACCAAAGAACTAATTTTCTTCTCCTTGTTGAAAAATATAGAGAACTTCTAAATCTTCTCTCACAAATGTTTTCTTTAGGTTAACTTCTTCTAATGCCTTAATCAAAAAAATTTCTCAAGCTTGTCTTTTGTGGATGCTGGATTTCGACCGAGGTCCACAATCCGAATTTGTAGATTATGGGCACTAGCGATTCTGCAAAACAAAGGTAGAGTGGGCGGGAGTAGACTGCCCACCGGTGTGGTGGTTGCCGGGGTACTCTGACGCTCAAGTCAGTAGTATGAAATGAGTTTTAAATGAGTAAAATGTGAAAGCAAGGTTTGTTGTTACCTTGACCTCTTTGGGTGGCCGTGAGGGCGGTGACAACTGTTTAAGGGAATGGAGAGCTCATGGGGCTTGTGTCAGAGAACAGAAGCTTGTCTAAGAGAGGTCCAACTCCCCTTTTATGTATGCTGAGTTACGTATCCTTTTATAGATTGAAGGAATCGTCCTTGTAGCTGTCAGATGAGCTGTATATGAGACCCACAACGTGCTGTGATTTCTGGCCATGGGGCCTATCACATGCTTATTATTTATGCTTTCGGTGGGAGGATAATTACATGTGGAAATATATTCTTTGTTGGGGAAAAGAGAGAAACGGTTGGTGAATAATTAAAGTGGTTTGTCCTTTTATTTTTGTAAATAGTTTAGAGTTTAATGGGCTGAGTTATCGCTTTGGGCCTCACCTAGTGTTTAGTTTGAAGTGAAAGGACGGTTTTACCCTTGGCCCAAATTTGGCCCATACACCTTTTATAACCAAACTTATGTATTTTTTAATTAATAAAAATTCTAGCCAATTTTTTTATGCGCTTAATCCAATTTTTCCAAATATGCATATTAGGTGTAACTAATCAACTTTGTCGACCGCTTTGATTTAATCCAATTAAATCTAGATAAAAATTTAACCGTTTGATTAATCCAAAGACCAGCCTCTTGATTAATCCAATTAAATCAAATCAAATACACCTATTATTGCATATTTTATAATTACCAAAGTATCATCAATTTGTAGAGATATTGACGAAATTACAACAAAGTCACTGTGTGATTATTAAATTGGATTAATCCTATTAATCTCAATTGGTCTAGTAAATAATTAATGTTATCTCAGAACACTTAATTACTTTGATTGATAATTATAATATCAAATATTTTCTATTGTCAAACATTATCGGCTACACAAGTGCTCAACGAGTACAGTTCTATTGTGAGACTCTCTAAGTTCAGACATATTAGAGATGTAAGTCTAGCTCATATGTGCGCAATACGGCCACCTTCAAATTGCGAAGAACAAAAACGATATTTCTGAACTATATAAGTCGAGATCATCACATATGTTTAACAATCCTTCTATCGTAGGCTATCTAAGTTGTTCTTAGGACACATAAATTATACAGGCAAGTTTCAAAGGCGCACATCTCATAATGTCGTCATATCCTCAATTATGTATAATTAATCAGAATATTATTTCTGATATATATGTGATAAACCATAAACGATCGACTTTCGTCAAAGTCTTAAGAATCTTGACTCACTAACATGGATACCTTAACCTCTTATGATATATATACAGACCGACAGATCCTATATTGATACACATTTGATTAACAAGTATATCAGTCCACACCCAATAAACATCTAACGGTCAGACCATGAAAGGTCTCTGACATAAATGGCAGCAAAGTATGGAGGATCACATACAAAATCAATGAAATAATATAGTCAAAAGATCACAAATGCTACTCGACTCTATGAGCGATTTTAGGCAGTATATACGGGTAACACAGCGGAATGTCGGAAAATCAAATTTTTCGATTTCTTTTTTTTTTCTTGGGTAATTAAATTAAAATAATTTATTTAATCACTTAATACTCAACAAAACAGATTTTTACCCAAAAATTCAGAATTTTCAATATTATTGAAATAACATAAACTTTACATTTTGATCATTTTAGTCCATAAATTATCAATTATAATTTTGAGTGATTCTAAATTAATACCAAAATGATTTTAACATGTCCTACACATCAAAATACATTAGCAACCGAAAATACCCTATTTTCTTCAATATTGTTGAGAAGCCCTTATAGTTTCAATTTTGTGCATTTTAGTCTAATCTTGTTCAAAATAAGTCAAGATCAAATTTAATCAACACCAAATTAAATGTACACTTATATACATCATTTTACAACAAATATATGAAGTTTCCCAAATTTGGAAAGGGTATAACCCTAATTTATAAATTAAATAAATTGAATAAATTACACCAAATAATGCAATCCAACACTTAAATCTAATTTCTAAAACACCAAAAAAGTCTCACCACTATGAAAAAACTCAAGAACAATTCTAGGTCAGTATTGAGTGGTCTAACAACTCTAGAATGACAATCAAGACATCTAATGACCAAAAGAGAGCTTAATAACACTTTATAAGCTTTCTTGTAAACATACATGCTCACATCTTTCATTCATGCTTCCAACCATCATATTACAAAACTAAAAGAGTAGAGAAACAAATAAACATCATATGTAATAGCTTGGACCGTAGAAATATTTTTCTAGTTAAAAAGGAATTGAAAAACTTACAAGGTTTCAAGATTTCTTCAAATCTCATTCTTTTCTTTTGTTTTTTCTCTCAACTTTCTTTTGTAATATTTTTGGAAACTTAATACTAACTTGAAGCAAATGAAAATTAAAAACCTTAAATACCTAGGGTTGGCCGAAACTAAGGCTAAAATGGTCTTTTGGATTTTACAATTTTTAAATCATTATTTAAAGAAGCAAAATTCAATTTGGCTACCATTTTCATAAAGTAAAATACATGTACACTAATCATATTTAGCCATTTAAAGGCATAATAATGATAAAAATAAATGTATATAATTATCTTAATTATTTAACAATTAAATAATTCGATAATTACTAAATACAAATATCTAAAAACGTGTATCATATTTACTTAAAAAATTCCATAGTATATATATTGGAACATGTGTCAATACCTTATTTGACAAATAATTAATGTATTTAATAAAATCAAGTATTTAATCCAAAAAAAAAACTAACTAGTAAATGACCGAATAACCCTTTAAGCATGTATCTATTCGTTTAATCATTAAACGATTATAAAATCAATATTATTTATAAAAGTTGTCATAGTGCTCTACGAGTATATTTCTTTAGTGATACTCTCTCTATTCAGGGATATCCGTCATGAAATCTAATTTCGTATCCATAATCTATCCATCCGTAAATTATGACAACCACAGATAAACTCACTGAATCATATAGGTCGAGGTCATCGCATACATATAATCCCTCTGTAACAGGTATCCAAATTATTCCAGAGATATATATATTAACGTCAAATCTCTATAGGTATAATCCTATAGACGTATCTATTAGCAATCTATTAATCGATATCTATGCTCTGTACATAGAATTGACATATCCTATTTTGATACACACGAGATATCCTGAGGATCATTCCACATTCAAGGAACAGGCAGAGGTCTGATCTAAAAATATCAATGACGTGACTACCATCAAAGTGTAGAGGTACCTCATATATCCACAGTGGTATCTCAAGTCAAAGAATCATTATGCTACCCAAGAAGATTCTTATTGACGTTGTTGTACCATCTATTAAGAATCTTTAATGAGTCGTTCAATATTTATCCGATATAAATACCTACATGTCTATACGAGTATCCAAGACTCATGGTCCAAGATTCCAGTATACGACATGTACCAGTCTCAACGAGTTTACTAACTGACCAAGTAATGTAAATCTTGACCAGGAACAATCTAAGAATGAAAATGTTATGATACTTCTCAATGTCAGTTCCGACGCTTTTGCAACTATATCATAATTAATCATTCTAAGAACATTTACGTCTTTACCATATAATAAAAGAAGCCATATTATAGAAGCTGTTTATTTTTATTCATAATAAAATATTTATACAAGTATTTACAAGAAAATAAAAAAGAAATTGGCGCTCAGAGCACCAACCCTAACAAAATATCCCACATGCTCTAATGCCAATATCAATTATATCCCATACCCATTGACTCGACATGTTTATCAAATAACTTGGGATGAATGGTCTTGGTAAGTGGGTCTGCTACATTATCTTCATTCGGAACTTTACTATAACATCCCCGATCTGGAGATGCTACCGACATGGGACAGTGGTACTAACCCCATAAGCCTCTGTCTAACTGACTGTATTCCGAAATGTTCAAATGCAATGTTACATATGCAAATCATAACTCAACTAGGCATTATAATACTTTTACTTTTAATAGTTGAAAGTTCATAATGTCATATTCTTACAACTCTTTTAATGATTACCTATGCAGACTCGTATGATACTAACAATGCATACAACTACTATGACTTTGAACTGGACTCTTATACTTGAGACTCTGAACTGGTGGACTCCATCCCTGGTGACTGCATCAGTATCCATCCTCCCGAGCTTGTCCTTCTGAAAATCCCTACAACACAACTAAGAACTGGAGGGGGTTAGATTGCTATACAATCTAAGTGAGCGGACAAAAACTGAAAACTGAAGTAAAAGTCTTTTAACTTTAAAATTATATTTTCAAAATATATTTTATGGTAACTCTGTTTCTGAAAGCTTCATCTTCTTAAAACTGTCTTTAAAACACTGGTTTCTGAAAACTCTTTACTAAAGTCAATTTCTAAAATCTGAATACTGAAAATCTGAAAGCTTTATACTGAAGATCTTAAAATTGAAATCTGCTTATTAAAATTTTATTTCTGAAAACTAGGTATTGAAAATCTGAAAAACTATGTACTATAAGTCTGAAAACTGAAAACTGCTCTACGTCCATGACCATAACTCAACTGGACGTCTCTCTACACCCAGGACCATAACTCAACTGGGTGTACTCTAGAACTGGTGGTACACTACGTCCAGGACAAACACTAAACTGGCAACGTAGAGCTCTACACCTAGGTCCATAACTCAATCGGCAGTGTAACCACCAGGCTCTGAAATCAGGATTTCGAGATTCTATAATCCCTAGTCCTGTTCGAGGACCTGAGAGCGTCCCATCAGTCCTCCACATGTGCACATGTCTTTGAATCCGTCAATTCCACTGTCTCTCAAGTTACATACTAGGGTGAGGTTTTACCTCATGCCCCGAAAAATATAAATATTCATATTTTAAAACCTCTCGATGTAAAGTATCACTAAAACATGTCATAAAACATAAATATCATATAATAGTAGTGATAAAGAAATCTAACACCCTAAGGCATAAAAATAAGTCTGTTATCAAAATACGATTCGAAAAATAAGTAAAAAGAAAGTGTCCACTCACAGTGATCTATTTAATTGGCACTGGATCCTTGATCAAAGGGCACCACAGTTCCTGCAAATAATCTATGATTGGAATTCGATTAGGATCGATTTAGTGGAATATCCTTGATTCTTTTAAGGATTTACTTAAGACTTATAATAGTCATAATTTGATTATAGAAGGTGTATATGATTTATACAAGTCCTTAAAGGTGAATTCTATTGTGATAGGGTGGTACTGGGGGTCTAGAATTGGTCTGGTAAAGTTCTGGTTTTGAATCGCGTGCGAAACGAATTTTCTGATTTCTGGCTTCAGGTTTTCTGCCCTGCTGAAGACAAACCCAACCCTAAAATTTACAAAACCCAAAACCATCTTCTCATCCATAACACACTTCCAAACAAATATATTATTCAATCCACCACTATAACACACTCCTAATCATTAAAATACATCAATCCTCATCATCCTTATCAAATTGTTAAACTAGAATAACATTCAATATTATCCCAAAATACCCATTCCTCTCACTTCAATCATCTAAACCTTAATAAAATGAAGTAATTACTTTCTATCATTATTTAATTACTTGTTTTCTTCCCAAATCAATTATTTCACAAATTCTTTAGATCTTTCAATCTTAAAAATACTCACTACAAAACCCATTTCTTAATTAATTAATCACTAATATACAACACCTAACATGTCTTTATAACTACCATAGCATTGATTTTCCAAAATTCCAAAATTTGAAATTTGGGTCTAGATTCATTACCTTGTTTTTTGTTGAATCTTCAACTCCTTTAAGGTTTCCAATGGTTGCCAAGATTCTTCACTCTTCCTTCCTCTTCCCTTCTTCCTTTCTTTCCTCTATTCTCTCTCTCTTCTTCTTCTTCTTCTTTCCTCATTCCCTCTCTTTTCTCTCGGTTTCTTCTCTTCTCTTTCTCTCCCCATAATTCGTTTTCTTCATCATTTGTAATAATGAATAGGATCCTTTATATAATAGGACCTAATTGATAAAGAAAAGTGTAGAATTATCTAGAGAAATGGAGAAATTTAATGTTTTTGTCATTTGGGTCAGAAATCACTATTCACTCATATTTTAACTCACGTTTTTGACCTAGTTCTGGTCCGAATTTGGAAAAGTATTTAACACAGAAGTTGTAGGTCTCGGTCTAAGATTTCTGAAGATATAAAATTCATAAAATTCTGAGTTCGTATGAAAAAGTTATACCCAAAATACTATATATAGTACAAAAGGGCATACGGTACAGTTTCTTCTCGGGACCCCAAGAAATTTACCGATCGTTCCCAAAAATTTTTTATAATTGTATTTAAATCACCATATGATTTATTTTCCGTTCCTTTATCCCGTACGTAATAATATCGTCCTAGGTAGTAGTAATAACTAATGGTCATTACATTTGCATACGATAATGTTTCCTCGCGACACAATCTCTCGAATGATGTGATACTTTCGTTCTACATGCTTCGATTTCAGATGCTCCCTCGGTTCTTTTGCTTGCGCAATGACTCCATTATTATCACAGTACAACAGAATCGAATTCTTGGGACAACTCCCAATTTTGTGATAAAGTTTCTAACCTAAACATCTTCTTTTACAGCTTCTGAAGCCGTAATATATTCCGCCTCTATGGTGGAATCACCTGTAGCCCCCTACTTGAAACTTTTCCAACTACATACACCTCCGTTAAAGATAAACACGAATCCTGATGTAGACTTTCTATCATCAGGATCAGATTGGAAATCTGAATCCGTATACGCATTAACCCACATTTCATTTCCTCTATTTATCAGAAACCTATCCTTAGTACCCTTAGATACTTCAAGATATGTTTAACAGCCACCCAATGGTCATTATCTAGATCGGATTGATGTATACTGGTTACACTAACCACGTAGATGATATCAGGCCTAGTACATAACATGACATACATAATACTACCCAAACATGAAGCATAAAGTTGATTAGAAATTATAATCTTCTCATCTTCTGTTTGCATACACATCTTCTTCAAAAGATGAATGTCATGTCTGAACGGTATATTTGTTGTCTTACAGTTACCAAAATTATACCGTTCTAAGATCTTACCTATGTACATCGACTGTGATAACCCAATAAGCTTCATTTCTCTAACTCTATAGAACTTTATCCCTAAGATATAGGAAGCTTCTCCCAGGTTCTTCATAGAGAAATTCTTACAGATGTAAGCTTTGACACCTTGCATCATCCTGATATCATTCCTAATGATCAGGATGTCATCAACATAGAGAACTAAAAATACCACCATACTCCCACTGACTTTCTATACACACAACTGACGAATCATATCTTGATACACAGAAGATATCCTGAGGATCAGTCTACACTCAACAAACAGATGAAGATCTAATCTAAAAAGATTGGTGATGTGACTGCCATCAAATTGTGGAGGATACCTCATATATCCACAGTGGTATCTCAAGTCAAAGAATCACTATGCTACTCAGCCCGAGAATATTCTTATTGACATTGGTGTACCATCTATTAAGAATTATCGGTGAGTCGTTTAATATTTATCTGATATAAACACCTACATATCTATACGAGTCTCCAAGACTCATGGTTCATTAAGAAACCATTAAAATCCAAGATTCCAATATACGACATGTACCAGTCTCAACGGGTTTACTTAACTAACCAAGTAATGTAAACTTGACTAGGAACAATCTAAGAATGACAATGTTATGCTACTTCTCAATGTTAGTTACGACACTTTTACAACTACATCATAATTAATCAATAAAAGGTCATTTACGTCTTTACCATATAATAAAAGAAGTCATATTATAGAAACTGTTTATTTTATTCATAATAAAATATTTATACAAGTATTTACAAAGAAATACAAGAGAAATTAGCGCTCAGAGCACCAATCCTAACGGTGTGTACTTCCAACTATTATGAATCATTCGTGAGCGTTTAGTATTCGCTCCAACGAATACTGAATGACTCACGGATGATTCCTAATACCCACATGTCTATACGAGCTCCCCTTGCTCATGATCCATTGGGTTAGACCATTGGAACTGTAATTCCAATATAAAATATGTGCTAGTCTTCTAGGTTATACGAATTCGACTGTATTCCAATACCAACGACTATGAATATATATATACTTTAAGAATAATTATAATATAATTCTATCTGAAGGATGGACCACCAATATCCAGTATTACTTCGTGACTATTCTAAGGTCGGATTCATTCTCATCATATATATATATATATATATATATATATATATATATATATATATATATATACACTAAGAGATAATGACACAATAATTACCATTAACACAGAGAAATGAAAATATAGTTATTTTATTAATAAATAATAAATATAATGTACAATATATTGTTTTGATTGGCGCTCTAAACACACCCAATCTAACATCCGTGACTAGACCCCGCAGAAGCCTACTCTCCCAATCTTTTTTCTAACTTTCTATACCTTCTTCATCATAACCTTTAAGAAGGTTTGAGTTGCCTCTTTATCCTCTTTAGCCTTTTTTACCTTTCCACCCATAAATTCTCCTCCATTTTCTCTATCCAATCCGTCAACGAGTCCTTCAGAGCTCTCTGATTCCCATCTTCTGACATCGTCTCAGTGTATTCTATTACTTTTAACAAACGACACCAATTATTGACAATTTTTTTAGTTTCAATGGTAAATAAGAGAATTCACCCCTCGAATAAACCTCTCTCGAATAATAAATTTGTTTGGTTAGTTGGAAACCACACAAATTTGATAAGCATATGAGGTAAGCACAAGAGTTTATGTGGTTCGGCGGAGAGTGACTTCAACCTATACCATAGGTGAAATGAGGATATTTTATTGTATCTCGCGATCAAAAACCGACCTGAGCTTATAAGTAGGAGAAGAATAATCACGAGCCCGGAATAATTCTCTCAAGTGGTTGGATAATTAACCAACTTTCTCTCTATCTCAAGCTCTCAAGCTGGATTTTACAAGTTTTGTAATACAGAAATTGCTAACCCTTAGAATTATGATTTCAACCCATTTTTATATGCTCCCAAATTCACTATTCCCCCAACTCTGACGTCAGCTCATGTCACCTAGCCATTATTGTAGCTATAACTCTCCTTAACCACCCTAAGTCTAGCTAATCAGATCTGTTTATTCCTCTGTTATTGCACCAGCCTATGGTGGTTACCCTGCCACTACACCGGTCTATGACGGCTTGTAGGGCCTATAAATATTTTGAACCATTGTTTTCCCTCCGTCATCATTAACCTTTTAGAAGCACATCTTTTTATTTAAGGTATATGTCACGATCCTAATACTGATCGATCTACAATCTTATCTTTATTCCTCGGGTCAGCGTACTAAGACATGTGATACTCATCAAATTTTGCCCTTCTCTTCAACTAGATCGGGTTCACACAGAATGACCTCATCAGGTCGGGTTGATACACAACTCAGACACCCCAAATATAATTCTTCATGTGGTTGAGTAGGTACTATTTCTTGCTTCATCTCCAACATGTTCTGCCCTTGGGAGAACTTCTCTATACTAAGTGGTAGGGTCTCCCTGTCAAACTTCATCTATCTCTATATCATTGGGCTTTTACTATCCATTTTGTTCAAATACAATCTCTATTATACTATTCCTCGATATTTGAACTTTCTCTCGAGATAATAGCTTTCAAAAAACCAAATGAGAAAGAAATATTAACGTGAAGTGGGAAGATGACCGTGAGAAGAGGAATGATTTTTGGATGGTATTACTGTCCAGGTGTATTTAATTGGCAAGTATTTGATAGAAAAACATAATAAAGGCCAGTTAAGATAGATGGCTTTTATTTTAATTACTTTCAATAATTTCCCATGAAAATTACTTCACTTGCAATGAGTATTCCAAATGTGTGGTGTAAATTAATAGAGGTACAACTCGGATGGTCAATGAATTGATGTTACAAAACAATTATAGGAAAGCATCCAAGCTCTTAAAATTAATGGGTCCCTAAACTTTTCAAATTTCTTTGCAGTATTTTTGCTTATCATATTAAATTTTATTATATAATATATTTTGGTACCTAACAGACATAAGAGTACATTTGATGCTTAATTTTCACATGGCAGATGGTCAGCTTCGAAAAAGAAATTATTTTTCAATGTCTTTCATAATTTAAATTGTTGAACCGTTCACGTGGAAACACAATAATAGAAATGATCATCATATAGATAGTGATGGTAGATAATCAGTACGGAGTACACCATGACCATGCTTCATTGAAATTATAAGTTATGTGACATGTTCTAATTAGACACGTTTTTTTTTATAAACTAAACAGAAATTTCATTACCCACTGCGTTGACGGCTGTTTTTCGTTGAAATGATAAGATTAAGAATTACCCCTTGAACACAAAACTTCTTAAACTAGTGAATTTTTTGGTTGTGGAACCGTACAAATTTACAAGAGACAAACAATCACACATAGATAACGCTTGACGTGGTTCAGTAGAGAGCCGCTTCAACTTACGTCCACAGGAGAAAAGAGATATGATTTTATTGATCTTGAGGTAAATACCGACCCGAGCTTACACAAGATTTAACAGAAATACCTCATCGGGTAATGATCGCCCGATCTACTTTTCACAATATGGTCAAGTACATGGTTCTCTTTATCTCTCATCACTAACTTCTTTTAGTACTATTACTCTCAAATTGTAATAATCAAAATACATCTCAAAATAATCCGAATATAAATCCCTTCTAAAATGACTTCAACCCCTTTATATAAGTTTTCAAAAAACCAATTAAAATTGACTCTGATGTCACCTTACATCACTTAATCATCATTATCTCCCTTAATCACTGTTTACATCGCCCCTTTTTCCACTGCACCAGCCTATGACGGTTGGTTGATAGGACTCATGACTTCATTTGAATCATTGCTTTACCATTTTCATCATTAGCTTTTTAGATGCACCCATTTATAGGTAGGATATACATCATACTCCTTTAACTTGGTCGGATATAGCTTCATTCAAATCTTATCAAGTCAGGATTCTTCACACCACACAAAGGAAACATTCTCTGGCCGGCTGGCCGGGGTATCGAAACACATGGAACACCTACAACCCATATTTCAAAGTGGTCGGGTCTGTACCATCACTGCATAATAGGGTCGAGTCATTTCTCTAATTTTCCTCTTATTTTTGGGCTCTTAGACTTTTTTAAACATCTTGGTCGCGTAATACAATAAAATAGTTTAATCTTCGGGTCTTGAACCTTTTCCGGGTGAGTGTGGTAAAAAGATCACCATTAAACAGTATGCATTTTTATTTTTTCCTCACTAAGCCCCATCTAATTACAAAATTGCCATGATTTATCATGTATACAAATATCGCAGAAACATTGTCAGAACTAGGACTGAGCACCGGTTTCGATTTGATATGAACATTGCATGAGTTGGGCGCACGTGAGCAAATATAGACGTTTCTTGCATAGTTTCAGCGTAAGTTAGTAAATATGAATAAATCCATGTTGGACGTGTCAAGCTTGGAAGAAGTCAAGTGGATCTGGACGTGTCAAGCTTGGAAGAAGTCAAGTGGATCAGTTGCATATTTGTGGCTTGTTTAGATTCTATTTGTTAATAATGGTGTTCGTTACCTATTATCTTGCACTTTAGTTTTATCCTTTCTTTGTAAGTGTCAGTTTATGGGCTTATAAATAGCCAAGAAGTTGAATAATAAAGAACAACAAATATTCAGTAAACTTGCTTCTTCCTCGTCTTCTTCTTCATTCTTCTTGCCTAACTCTCAAGTAAATTATTCTTATCACGATTCTACCCGGAACCGATTGAAACCAGACCCCTTTTTTAGATTTGGAATTAGAACCGGTCAGAACAGGACCGGATCCGGTTCCAAAATGTAAGAACTGAATTCAAACGGTCTGGTTCCGGTTCCTGTTCTGTCATGGACGGAACCGGAACAGGACCATTTGACCTTGGGAACCGAATTTGGAACCAATTTCGGAACCAAATTAAAATTCAATTTCATAACCTAAATTAAAACCCACTTCTGAATTTTCAGCTCTACTCTTCCTATCGGGCTTTTATCAATTCTAATATTCTTTGGATTGATCCAAAGATATCAAATATAGGGGTGAGCAAAATCGGTTTCGGTTCCGATTCCGCATGGAATCGGAACCTACCCGGAAAAAATTCGGTTCCTAACTAAGTGGAACCAGAACCTACCCAATTAAATAGGGTACCCTATTAATCGGTTCCGGTCCGGTTCCGAATTACCCTATTTTAAAATATTTTAATGAAAACTAGTTAGGTTTCTAGTTAGTCCCAAGGATCAAATCAAGCAATGAAAATACATGTGAATACATCAAGAAGTACGGCGAAAACATACTTATATTGATCGGATTTGATGCATCGAAGAACAAAACTTTTGCTCTTTCCTTGTTGAATTCGGCCATGCCCAAATTTGTGCTCCATAGATTTGTCTTTAAGGTAGGTTTCCCTATCACCTTGTATAACCCATTTGAGTGCTAGCTCTTTTTGATTTTGCAACAAAAATTCACCATCTCCATGCTTGATCATTCGGCCATGAAGAAAATGGAGAGGAATAGAGTTTGGCCATCTTGGCCGAATACTAGGGAGAGAGAGAGGAAGATTGTGTATTTTGTTGGTGGATTTGTGTATCTAACACACAAAAATATTAAAAGTCAAATACCAAAATAAATTAATAAAAATGGTAAAAAACATTCAAAAGTCTAACTTGAGTGTTAAACACTCTTCCAACAACAACCATCACTATTCATGTCAAAAGTGACATGTTGTCAATCACTCAAAGTGACTAGATATCACATCAATCAAAGTGACTAATGATTTGACACTAGATGTGACTTGTGGGCCGTACTTGAATTCGAAATGCGAGTGCGCCCGTAAACACTCCCGGGCTCGGATTCGCTAATTCTGAATTAACGAATTTTCCGTTGCGACGTAATTAAATCAAATTTAATTAAATAATTATGCCTAGTAAAATTACTTTTCACGTGGCTAGCGAATTAATTCTAAATTAACTCGTTCGCCTGAATTAAAATCTAATTTTAATTCCGCGTCGAAATCCAATTTTGTTTAATATATCGAATATATTATTTTATCGATTATTTCAAATTAATCGTTCTCTCTCTTTAAATAATATTTTATCCTAGATAAAATATCTCCGTAATTAATCTCATATTAATTTTCTCTCTCATCCATTAATCTCAGATTAATAGTCATACGTCATCGGTGAATCTTCGGGAAGCGACCTATGAGATCCCCGGATATATTGGTAGTAAATCCGGTTATCGGACTATCCGAATATGTATGTACCTAGTACTACGTTTTTACCGATTTACAAGACATGGTTGGCTTCTAGCAAAGCACCGTGCCTACCCAATTCTCCAAAAATATTCTTAAAGGAATATCATAATCTATATCAGGCGTAGTATACAAAGTATAGTATGTATTGCGATCCAGTATCGGATGTCACGTTCTAGGCTTGGGGCTGGAAATGTGTCTACCCCGTACGAAGCACATATCAGATCTCTGGTAACTAGTCTCTATAATCGGATAACTATGACCTTGTCATATTATCCCGATAGCTGCAGCATATAAGAGTACCAGTTCCGTATCCTACGTGATCTTCATCTCCACTATGATGGAGTGATACTTCCATCTTGACATCACACCCAATACACTACGATTCTCAATATACCCAGAAGAGGCGTACACAGAACCGGTCAAAGCCCTGGATGACCAAAACCAAAGTATATTGATTGTCGTAATTATTAGCGGTGCAAGTCTCAGGTTAAGACCAAATACACCTACCCTGGAGCGGACTCCCATATACGCATAGACATATTACCAATGGGATTCCGCGGGGTTTATCCAGAGCGAAGCTGTTTTCCGTACCATCAGTAAAACACAACCTCCTATCACACTTGCATAAGTATCCAATGCTTAAACATATGAGAACTATGCCGTTATGCTCCCACAACGCGCACAAGTGCAATACTAGTCTATTCCGCATTATCGATGTCCAGTCTCGATAATACTACGACTAAGGATATTTAATGATTAAACCTTTATGGATTGATACTGTCTCATATCATTTCAATCCGGAACTAATCATAAGGACTTCTATCATTTATGTATCTTGGTAATCCAATTACAAATGATAAAAGGGCAATTTCCTTCCTCACATAGTTAATTTGTGCAACAACACCATGATCTGTACAAATAGTGATGCTATGGGTCATAATTATCCAACAATCTCCCACTTGGCCTATAGCCAATCACTCAGGTGTCTTACACCTGAACTATGTACGGGCAGCTCAAAATTCTGCTAAGAAACAGCTTTCGTCTGCGGATTTAGAAGGTTATCATCTGATGCGATTTATTCGATCATCACATCACCACGATGTATGATCCGACGAACCAGATGAAACCATATGAAGTACATATCAGATCGTTGATAAGACCGTTAATTTTTTAGCCTGTGTTGTAGCCTAGCTCAGCTGCTAATAGAATTATATATAATCTAATTAGATTATTTAGATCCAAAATGATACTTTTGTTGCGACAGTTGCAGCAAAATTCCGCTTTTGTTGTTTATTCGGTAACAGTATCTTACTTGGAAGATTTCCAGCTCATTGTTCCGTTATTTAAACTATACAGTACCGTTTTGCGACTTATAGTCGTCTTTGTCGGTTTGAAAACTTGCAGCAGTGATCCCAGTCACTTCAAGTTCTCCTTCTCCATAGTATAAGACATCATCCTTAGTTCATCTAAGATACTACAGAATTTCCTTAACATCAATCCAGTGACTATCACTTGGATTGGCCTGATTATGACCCCATATGCTCAAAGCATATGAGACACCAGGTTACGTACATTTCTTTGAATGTACGGTTACTCAGAGAGTGTCAACAACTTTTAGATCTTACCCAGTAGATCCTTATTCCTAGAATAAAGGTTGTTTCTCCCAAGTATTCTACAGAGAATTTTCATGAAAGCAAAGCTTTCACCGATTGTAATATGAGAATGTTATTTCCAAGAAATGACATATCATCATTATATAGGACATTCACTGTCAGTGCGCTCCTACTAACCTTCTTATATACACAAGAATTATATTTATTTTGAATTAAATCATATGCCATTATGATTACATCAAAATGATTGTTCCAAGAACGTTATGCTTGCTTTAATCCATCAAAGGATTGATTTAACTTGCAAACCTTATTTGCTTATTTTGCTACGATAAAACCGTCAGGATGTTGATAAATATCCTCCAAAAGGTTTCCGTTAAGGAAAACGATCTTGACGTTCTGCTGCCATATTTCATAAATGAAACATGCAGCATTTAGCAAGCATTATCTAAATGGATTCAACCATGGCAACGGGTAAAAAGATTCATCGTAATCAACACCATGTTGATGACAATACCCTTTCTATATAAGCTTAGCTTTATATATTTATATGTTGCCATCCATGTATGTCTTCCTTGAAGACCTTTATAGTACCCACAGACACAATGTCTTACGGTACAACAACCAGTGTCCAAACTTGGTTGGTATATATGAAATCCATTTAGGACATTATGGCACTTTGCCATAATAGGGAGTCGATACCTTGTATCACTTCCTCATACGTAGTCAGTTCTCAATAAGATTGACATCTTTATGAGGTGAGATCAGAAACTCATACCTCCCAGGTTATTTTCTGACTCTCTCCAACTACGCAGTTCTTGTGTATTTGAAGATTATGGTACAGTTTCATCCTTGATGAACTGTTTGTATTCCATTAAGGAATCGGTGCCTGGACAGTATTACTACGATTTTCATCGAGTATTACTTTCCTCCCACTTACCACTGCATATAGGTGTTCCTCTTAGGAATACCGCATGAAGAGCAACAATTTAAAATTATTCTCTTGTGAGTTTTATAAGTACTATACTTTGGTTTCCCTAGGATAACCAATTACAAATGATAGGCACTTATCCAATTTGAGTTTTAGTTTGGTATCATCCAAACGTATGCCTAGCATTCCCAAAATTTTCAGGAATGAGAAAATCTGGTTTCTTTCCTGTTCATATCTAATATGAATTCTGTCTAACAGAATTTCATGGAACCTTATTCAAAATAAGTATTGCACTATTTAATGCTTATCCCTTTGAAGGAAAATGGTAGCTCATAGCGACTCACGATTAACCTTATTTTGTCCAACAAAATTTGGTTTTTCTGTTCGGACACACCGTCAAATTGACGTGTTCCAGGAGGAGTTTTCTGTGAAAGAATACTATACTCTTTCAAGTAATTTGAGAAAATTATTGCTTAAGCATTTTCCATCTCGGTCTTACCGTGACAGTTTTAATACTTTAGCCGATCTGTTTATCTACCTCGTGTCGAAACTTTCTGAAAGTTTCCGATTTGTGTTTCTTAAAGAAACACATAACCATAACGCGATGCCACATCCGTAAAGGTTATGAAGTATTACTATCCACCTCTAGCATAGCTAGATATAGGCCCACTTACGTCACTATAAACGAGGGCTAATAGATCGATGACACTTGTACTTTTACCAAGTAAAAGGTGTTTTAGGCACTTTGCCTAATAAACTAGATTCGTAGACTTCATTTGAATAGAATCAAATCCGTCCTAGTATCCACTCTTCACAAGTGTGGATATACGAGTCTTGTTTAATGTGTCCCAGACAACACTACCACAAATAAGTCTCATCTGATCAAATCAGTTTGAGCTACTTGTTTGTCATGTTATATGTTTGAGATTCATTTATATTCAAAATATAAATACTGTTATTCACAACTAATGTGTTTATCTCAATATCATCTTTATAAAATAAAACACTTTAGTGTTCTAGAATATAAAGGTATACTCGCAACGAGTTATACTTGATATATAGATAATGTTTCTAGTCAAACTAGTTACATTGTAACAGTTTCCTAATTTAAGTACACACCCGAAGGGTAGTCCCTAAACTTAGGTATCTACGGTTAAAACAGCGACTCTCGTCCCGTTTCCGACTCGCATAGTGATCTTATCTGAAGCAGTATCCTGATTATCAGTAGATGCTGCAAATCATTATATATATTTATGTACCACATTCAGTATCTAAAATCAATTTTAATACTAATAGTGAACATATTTATGACAAACATACTTGAAGTCAGAGCCTTGCCATTTCTTCTATTCCTTCATGTCTGCCTTGTCCATACGGTAGTTATGCTTCCAGTAACTCCGTTTGCCACAGTTTAGGCAGCATCTTGGGATATGTCATTTGTCTTCCTAGAAGACAGTGATGATTTTGCCTTTGCCCTTTTCTACACCCCAGAAGCCTTCAGCCAAGCCTTGGCCTTGTGGGATATCGAAGTAAGATGCACTTTGCGCTTCTTGCCTTTTTACAAACTTTGGCTTTGTCTCCTTGAGCATAGCCATTAACTCTCCAACAGTTTTCTATATAGACCTATGAAGATCCTTCAATTTCAACATCATGGTTTAAAGATCTAATCCTTAGTTATGACGACGAAATTCAGGAATCATTATGGCAAGCATAAATGATTAAGCACTAAAGTTATCATCACATGAATCTTCCAAAGATCATGCTCTACTATTTTCTTAACTTCGGGCTTAGGCCGAGATGTCATTTTATCAAATAAAATAACTTCCCGGTTCTCAAGACTATCTTTAGGTATTATTCCCAATCTGAAAATTGAAGCCGCTTAAACACATTTTCACCCAGGATTATGTTTTAAATGCTCAATATTTCAGTTTATCTTGATTCTAATAGTCCAACTATTTAATCAACGATTTCAGGTACATTTGTATATAATGATTACTATAGTCCAACTATATAATCAACTATACTATGATTGGTTAAATTCAATTATATTGATTACTATAATCCAATTATAAAATCAACTATTTATTGAATTAGTTTGAATACAGTCCAACTGTTTAATTAAAACAACGTTTGTATATATTGACGAATAATGAAATGAGCGCGTATGGCAAGTATCTAAACGAAATTGCAAATCTAATACTTGCCTCCCACTATTTTTCGGCGAGCCTCTAACCCTCTGTCGAGTACTCGGGAAACTCAGTTTCCTAGTGGGCTAGAATCTCGTTAAATAACACACAATCTTGACTTTGGCCAACAAATTGTATGATATTTAACTAGGTAGATCTCTAAGATCAATTGGATCCCATCCAATTCCTAGATCCAGTAGGTGGACATCCAAGTCCGAAACATATATCCTATATATGCCAATATATCCAATATATTCCCTAACCTTTTTCCTCTGAATCATTTAAGCCTTGGCTTTGGCACAACAAACTTAATGATCCCATTTAAGCGGAACCCATTGACCTTGGAAAGCTTCATAATCAATGTCGATGGACAAGAAGTGATCTTGACTTTGGCCAAAAATCACAACTTGGACAAGACACCGATATGAAACAAAGCCTTAATGATTCAAACACATCCTCGACGGACAAAGGTCTTGACTTTGGCCAACAAACCAGTGCCAATCTTGGATCTTGAGTAAGAATCACTCAATGGAAGGAAAAACGCTTAATATGTTTTGAGGGTTTTTCGCGTAAATTGGCAACCAATTTATTATCTTTGTTAAGGTATCATCATCATACACCCTTAAACATGCATTCTAAAAGCATAATAAGGCGCGTAAATAAATTTAATAATGATATGCGGATGGATATTTAAAACACACTGTTCCTAGAACAAGTCTCTCCATTTTCTCTCTCCCGTCTAGCACAACTATTACTTCTACCCAATTACATAACACTTCTAAAGAAACCTCATTTACATTGAGGGGAATAGGTGAGAAGAGAAATACACAGAGTCAATAGAGATAAGGCTGGACACGCAGGTCCAATTTAAATAAATTCTAAATTTATTACAATAATTTCCAAAATTGCCCTCACCCATCTAATATCCATCTGATATACATTATTCATACATCGCATCCATGTATTCACACAAAGCATGTTATCAATCAATCTAATCCAATTAATTAATCTAAAATTAATGACCATCCAATGTTCAAACAACGATTTGATTTTACGCGAGTCAAACTCGTTTTACAAATAAGTACTCAAAGTACGAATTCTTAAATTATATTAAACTACAATATTAAATCCAATTTAACTTGTATTTATTACCAATTCATTTATTTAATTCCAAATTAAATAATTACACTTTTAAATGCGCCTTTACGACTTAGATTCCAAATCTAATCGTTACGGGTCTCAAAGCCCAGTAAACATCCAATGTCGATTAATTAAAGTCCAATTGGCTTTCAATTAATTTCTTAAGGCATGGGCTTCGGAAACCAAAGCCCAATCAAGGAATAACCCCATAAGCCTAGAAATCAATTTAGGCCCATTAGGCCCAATTAAACTTTAAAGGCCCATTATGTCATATTTAGACTTTATGGATATGGTTTTGGCCCCAATTGGATCCAACCAATTTAGCCTAAACCTAACTTGGTACAACCAAGCCCATTAAGCCCAATTACAACTTTTAAGGCCCAATTCCAAAATAAGCCCAATTAATTTAATTTCAATATTCCAAATTTCATAATTAAATTAACAAAAGTGTATTCCATAATAATTAACCAAATTAACATTTCCAAAATACTTATTCACTCAATTAATTATGCTCATTATCATCAACATATGTCCAAACATTTGAATCAAAAATCATATATCATTTTCCATGCTATAATACTCACGGCAATTTAGGATTTTTCATGTCCGATTCGGTTTCAATCCAATTAAATCCACAATCAACATTACCCAAGTGATTTCAACTCATCCAATGATCAAAATCAAAAAAATTCACCATGACAATAGGGCATCTGGTATTCGGCCAAGCCAACCCAATTGGGGAAAATTTTTCCAAACCAATTTTCAAGAAATTGATCACATACAACTTCAATTAAACATTATTCAAGCATACTCAATCAAACAATTTCATCAAATCATGCTCAAATCGATTTTACCCAATTTTAACCGTAAATCAATTTTCATGCTCAAATCTGCTCTGATACTGTTGTTGGGTTTCTAGTTAGTCCCAAGAATCAAATCAAGCAATGAAAATACATGTGAATATATCAAAAGTACGGCGGAAACATACTTACATTGATCGGATTGGATGCATCGAAGAATAAAACTTTTGCTCCTTCCTTGTTGAATTCGGCCATGCCCAAATTTGTGCTCCATGGATTTGTCTTTAAGCTCCAAGCTTTTGAAAAGGATTCCATGCCCACGGGTGGGTTTCCCTATCACCTTGTATAATCCATTTGAGTGCTAGCTCTTGTTGATTTTGCAACAAAAATTCACCATCTCCATGCTTGATCATTCGGTCATGAAGAAAATAGAGAGAAAGAGAGTTTGGCCATCTTGGCCGAATACAGGGAGAGAGAGAGGAAGATGTGTGTAGTGTTGGTGGATTTGTGTATCTAATACACAAAAATATTAAAAGTCAAATACCGAAATAAATTAATAAAAATGGTAAAAAACTTTCAAAAGTCTAACTTGAGTGTTAAACACTCTTCCAACAACAACCATCACAATTCATGTCAAAAGTGACATGTTGTCAATCACTCAAAGTGACTAGACATCACATCAATCAAAGTGACTAATGATTTGACGCTAGATGTGACTTGTGGGCCGCACTTGAATTCGAAATGCGAGTGAGCCCGCAAACACTCCCGGGCTCGAATTCGCTAATTCTGAATTAACGAATTTTCCGTTGCGACGTAATTAAATAATTATGCCTAGCAAAATTACTATTCACGTCGCTAGCGAATTAATTCTAAATTACTCGCTCGCCTGAATTAAAATCTAATTTTAATTCCGTGTCGAAATCCAATTTCATTTAATATATCGAATATATTATTTTATCGATTAATTCCAAATTAATCGTTCTCTCTCTTTAAATAAATTTTATCCTAGATAAAATATCTCCGTAATTAATCCCAGATTAATTTTCTCTCTCATTCAATTAATCACAGATTAATAATGTGTGAGTCATACGTCATCGGTGAATCTTCGGGAAGCGGCCCATGAGATCCCCGGATATGTTGGCAGTAAATCCGGTTATCGGACTATCCGAATACGTACGTACCTAGTACTACGTTTTTACCGATTTACAAGACATGATTGGCTTCTAGCAAAGCACCGTGCCTACCCAATTCTCCAGAAATATTCTTAAAGGAATATCATAATCTATATCAAGCGTAGTATACAAAGTATATTATGTATTGCGATCCAGTATCGGATGTCAAGTGCTAGGCTTGTGGCTGGAAATGTGTCTGCCCTGTACGAAGCACATATCGGATCTCTAGTAACTAGTCTTTATAATCGGATAACTATGACCTTATCATATTATCCCGATAGCTGCAGCATATAAGAGTATAAGTTCCGCATCCTACGTGATCATCATCTCCACTATGACTGGAGTGAGACTTCCATCTTGACATCACACCCAATACACTACGATTCTCAATATATCCAGAAGTGGCGTACACAGAATCGGTCAAAGCCCTGGACAACCAAAACCAAAGTATATTGATTGTCGCAAGTATTAGCGGTGCAAGTCTAAGGTTAATACCAAATACACCTACCCTGAAGCGGACTCCCATAGACAGATAGACATATTACCAATGGGATTCCGCGGGGTCTGTCCAGAGTGAAGCTGTTTTCCGTACCATCGGTAAAACACAACCTCCTATCACACTTGCATAAATATCCAATACTTAAACATATGAGAACTGTGTCGTTATGCTCCCACAACGCGCACAAGTGCAATACTAGTCTATTCCGCATTATCGATGTCCAATCTCGATAATACTACGACTAGGGATGTTTAATGATTAAACCTTTTGGGATTGATACTGTCTCATATCATCTCAATCCGGAACTAATCATAAGGACTTCTATCATTTATGTATCTTGGTAATCCAATTACAAATGATAAAAGGGCAATTTCCTTCGTCACATAGTTAATTTGTACAACAACACCATGATCTGTACAAATAGTGATGCTATGGGTCATAATTGTCCAACAAAACTACATTCCGATACGAGTCTGTAGGGAAAAACGAAGACCAAATCGGAGTCCGGAAACATGTGAATCACTTTCTTGCCTTGAACAAATGTGTTTCAATATGTGCATCAACAGCACTAAAAGGGTCATCCAAGATGTAAACATCCGAATCACTATAAACTGCTCGCTCCAGTTGAATCCTTTGCTTATGTCCACTACTTAGGTTCATCCCTCTCTCTCCAACCACATTGGGATCTCCATCGATCCACATCTCAATGTCCTGTCCTGGTTCAATGCATATACCTCTAATACCTCCTCACAGTAAGACTTGTTCATATCCTTGCCAAATAAAAAGCTCTCTCTAATGGTGGACAGAAGCAAACTCGATTGCTATATCTCTTGAATATCAACACTGTAAGTGCTAACTTTACTCGTATGCTTATTCGATTAATGCCAAATACCAGTGTCTTTGAGTTGGTGACTCTACTGTCTTTGCAAAGATTAAATTAAAGCGAGAATTAAAAAGTGAGCGATTTCAAGCGGTTCTAAAATCGGTTCCAAAAATCGGTTCTATATTCGGTTCCAGAAACCGGTTCTATGGTCCGGTTCCGGTTCCGATCATTTTAGAACCAGAACCGGACCGTTTAAAATCGGTTCCTCTATTTTGGAACCGGAACCAGACCGGTTACAACCGATTCCGATTCCAAACCCGAAAAATTGGTCCGGTTCCAACCAGTTCCGGGTAGAACTGGAACCGATGCTCATCCCTAATCAAATATTACCAGCTGCTTGCATAAGCATTTTGATTCGCAGTCTTGGACTTTTAATAAGCAAAGCAAATCACACATTCCTTCTATTTTCCTAGAAGAAAAACCAGCATGCTCTTTTAGCAGTACCAGCAAAGTAAACGAAACTCTCTCATAAACTTTCAGGAGCGATATTCAGCACTCTCATGGGTGACACGGCAAGACAATATCATATGAAATTTTGAAACGCTAGGCAGCAAATTCTTCAATGGTATCAAGGTCTATCAATTATTAAAAGAACCATGACAAGAATATTATGTAATATTCAAAGTGTAGGAAAGAATTACATTTTCAAAGTTTGAAAATAATAAATAAATAAGGTAAATTAGAATCGGATCAAAATTGATTAATAAGGTGCTCTATTTAATTAGGTAGGTATCAGTTCCACTTAGTTAGGAACTGATTTTTTCTGAATAGGTTCCGATTCCACGCGCAAGCGAAACCGAAATCAGTTTTGCTCACCTCTAGTCAAAAAGTATCTTCCCTCTACAGGTTTAATTTACGTCACAATTCATAAATTAGAGTTAACCCAAAAAAAAGAGGCAAAGGATTTAGAATTTCAATTTAGCTTTAGACTGTACGTTTTAATAGTTTTGTTTTCTTAACATTCAATTATATTAAAAATAGGGAAAAAATGATATTTAATTATCCTTCAAATTTCTATAATGGTATTTTAATTTATATAATTTTAAAAATATAAATTTTAATCCACGTCGTTAAATGTTTTTAGTAAATTTCAATTCATTTTTTTCCCAATTACAATTAATGACTTGGATACTCATAAAATATCTGAATATAATAAAAAATTATTTTAAAATTAGATAAACATTATCTCATTTAATAAAAATTTAACGATAGTGAATAGAACTTGTATTTTTTAAAACTGACTAAATATTTTATTTCTAAAATTATAGGGACTAAAATATCATTTTGATAATTTATAAAATAATTAAATATAATTTCCCTTTAAACTATTATCTAATAACTATAATTCATATTTAAAATTAAAAAAATTAATACAAAATTTAATTCACCATCAAATCTAAATCAAAATCTAAATACAAATCCAAATCGACAGAGTTAAGCAACGGTTTACAAAACAAAGCAGCAGCAAATTCGAAGGCCATAACAATACCGTACACTTGGAACAACACATGCAATAAAATGTGTAAATGCTCAAACTCCAATGCCGCTGCATGAATAGCAGCTGTCTGAATACACAACTGTACTTGGACGAGAGATTCTTTGGTGCAATCGCGATATGGATGATGTGGTATCACAAGTAAATTAAAAAATGACATGTAGAGTTTCTTCACCTATTTTTTAATTATTTTTTAATTTTTTAACACGCTTAGCCGTGGATGATTTGATTGTTACATAAATGACGTGGTACCATAGAAGATTTTCTGATACGTGGACAGACCTCGCTGCCAAGTCCACACAAAACGGCTGCATATTTGGCAGTCACCAACAAGAAGAATTACAATCAATTGGAATTGGAAAAATCAAAACAACAAATTAAGCACACAATAAGAGTTCTGTTAATTTTGATTGCCTTAAACAAACACATTACGTTGAACAATGTGTATAGCAATGTACTTGTTAAAATTTGATTCTTTAATTACATAATCTAATGGATCACATTGGAGGCAAACCCAGTGTGAGTTCCAATCCAACCTCACCATTTTCATTTTGTTTGTTGAGGTTCACAAGCGAACCCTCAACAGTTTCAACAGAGAATATGCTCTTATCACCTTCTCTGCTCAGCTGATCACTCTGCACTGTCCCCACAACCGGGGCTTTGGGCCGGCGGTTCCAAGACCGTTTGACCCGGATCTTGGTCCTGTCCGAACTGGCTGCCGACGGGTCCTTTGACACGTGGCGTATGTCATATATATTGAGAGGAGGGGTTGGGACGTTTAAAGCCAATGCAGCTGTAGGTGCATTATTTGAAGTGCTTAATGATGATGATGAAGAAGAAGAAGAAGAAGCGTTTGGGATTATGGGTTCGCCTTGAGTACAGCATCGACCGCTGCTTGGCATTGATCCCACTTCCCTGACCAAAGCAACCCCACTGACCCAAATATTGGATCCACAGCACGCCCGCATGCCTCGTATAATAGTGACATAAATATACCTGCAACAACAAATGTGTATATAGATTAATAAATTATATTAAAAAAACCTAAATATTCTAAACTTCAAATAAAATAAAACCCAATTCTCATACCAGGACGAAGGCTTTTGGGGCCGGCTTCAATGAGGTTGATGAGGCCAGCGCGGCCATAGAATTTGGCAAGAAGAGGGTGGCATTGGCTTGTGCATCAGAGGATTTGATCCAATCAAGGCAAGGCCTAATGATGCAGTCATCACTGCAGCCTTTGCGCAAGATTCTGCACCCATTGCAACTCGTCCTCATGATGGTTATTAAATTTGGATTTTGAGAGAAGAGTCGAGAGTTTGGAGGGTATTTAAGAGAGGGAGAGGGGGGGCACAGTGGTTTTTGATTCTCCAAAAGGAGTGTTACTGGTGGGTGAAGTGTGGAGTGAAAGGGAACCTGAAAACCAGGGGTTATATTCCTAAAATTTTAGCTTGTTTAGGTAATATTTGGGAGCAAATGCCTTCTCTGGAAAATTGAAATATGACCCAGATTGTGTTTTCATTGATCTTTTTTCTTTTTACCTGTTTTAGAATCACCCCACATGCACTAATTTATTACAACTCAACTGCTGCTAGTTTTTTTTCATAATAACGTTATCATGAAAAGTAGTAACTCTAAAAGCTTGCATATAATTTATAAAGGATAATGGAGAATAGAGATGTGTGGATAAGATTTTAAGTTGAAATAATTAAGGGGTTTTTATAATATGAAAGAGAACTGATCAATTTATTAATGTTAGAGATACAGCAAAAGTTTTGAATAGTATATATATTATGTTAACTAAATTGTGGGTGTATGTTAATTTAACTGATAAATTTGGACTATAAATCCATATTTCATTACAAGATTGAATAAATTTAAAATAGAATGAGGTATTAGTGATTTAAGTTCTATTTATTTTATCATGACACCACCTCACGCATCATAAACATATATTTTGTTAAATTTAGTAAATTTGCTCTCATGAAAATGGGGATTCTAATGAGCTAACTCTTTGTTCATTATGATCCTTAATTGTTAAAGAAAGTCATAATCATGAAGGGTAAATATGAAAATTCCTTGTAAAGGAGGAAACAGACAGCAGATGAAAGGTGGCAGTCATGCAAGAGGATGACAGAGGAAAGCCACGTGCAAAGCACGAGTTCAGACCACCCACTTTCTCCTTTCGAGCAACTCAAATACTCAACTACTCCATATTTTCAGGAGTCCGTACAATCAAACTCAAAAACAAAAAAAAAAAAAAAAAAAAAAAAGGGAAATTCTAAATAAATTAAATAGAAAGTTACAGACCAGTGGTAGTTTTATAAATCGTGGTTTTGGAAAATACTTGACCTGTCTGGTGGCGCAGACAGAGAGACAGAGCCAATGGTTTTTAAATTTAAATTTAAATTTCTAATTTTATCCTAAAATTATGGAACCAGTCCCCTGAAAAATTTCACATGTTTTTGTTTCCTGAATTGTTATTTCTTTCGGAAATGATATTCTTACTTAAATTTTTACCGAAAATTTTCCCGAATGTCTCACTTAGCTACAGTGAATTACTGTAGATTACTGTAGCAACAGTGAGACATTCGAAAAAAATTTCGATAAGAATTTAAGTAAGAATATCATTTCCCTATTTCTTTTGATTGAAAAGTTTTACCTGTGTGAGATTTTGTTTCATAAATTTATAGATTTTATGAAAATCTATAACATAGAAATTAATTAAAAATTCAAGTTGTACATGATCTGTACAGATTTGGTTAATGGATCAATCATAAAATTATTAGATAAGGTCACATGTATGTAATGCATCAAAATTTTAAATTAGATTGAATTGTTGAATTAAAAAATTCATATATACATTTGACTCGAGTAAAGATTCACGACTTATTTACACATGAAAAAAAATAACAAAACTCCCACTTGTATTTGATGAAATTAAATAAATTATCATAATATTTTAAAATAAAATAAAAAATGTACTTTATATAGGATTTTTATATAAATATTTTAGTTTTTACTGTAAGAAATGAGGTAGTAAAGATAATCGAGACATCTTGTTCTCATCTCGTTCTATTTCGAATGTGATTCAAGACAATAAATTATCTTAAATACCGACCGATATTTTAAATTAGAAGAAAAAAATCATCATGAATAGTTAGGAATTTTGAATCCCGATCGAGATTTTGAATTTTTTATATTAAATTCTGAATTTTTAAGCATGAGGGGGTTTCACTTAATTTTAAAATATGATAAGAATTTTGTTAGGTTTAACTTAACATTATGAGGTTTCCTCGTTACACACACGAACGAACACAATGGTAAAAATACAAATTTATATTGAATTGCACGATATCAAATATTTATTTTATTTTATAAAAAAAAATAAGCATTAATTAAATGATGAGTTATATAGAAACTAAATAACAACTAAAATAATTGATAAAATACACATATTTGTGATTAAAATAATTTTAATCACAAAACACACATATGTCATGACTGATTTTGGTCTTCATGTAGTGTTTGATATAGAATTTGGTGAACTTATAAGATAATTTATACTCTCAGCCTAAAATTATAAGCTAATGTTAGGTTTGGATTTGAGAGCAACTTAAAACCCTTCAAATTGTTGTTAAGAATAGATTATGAAAAAAGTTTGATGATATTCAATAGCTAGTTGCTTTACCGTTTATATTATGTTTTGGCCTCACTCACATGGCTTGTAAAATTAACGAACTCTCACGTTCCTATTTATTTGCTTAACTAACATATTGACTTTTCCCACTAAACAAACTAACTGGATTTGCCATTGCTTTCATCTGCGTTTTGGCTTAAACAATCTAAGAAGCTTGAAATGTATTCAAGTTTTTCCCAAGTCGCATCATCCATGGGTAAGTGGTCCCATTGAACTAAGAGTTGGGGTATTTATAGGGCTCCATGTTGTACCAAACGAGTGTTGAGGACTGAGATAGGTTTCAAGAGAAAATCATTGTCCATGTCAGGTAACTAAGTGACCATTGTCTCCTGAACTGGGGTGCGAGACCTATAAGCCTTGAGCTGGAAAATGTGGAACACTGGATGAATTTTGGAAGAAGCTGGTAATTGGAGTTTGTATGCTACAGGACCAATGCGCTGAAGGATGAGGTAGGGGCCAATGTACCTCATGTCCAATTTATTAGAGATCCTTTTGGCCAAGGATTGCTGACGATATGGTTGGAGCTTCACCCACACCCAATCCCTCACTACAAACTGCTTGTCCACCCTATGCTTGATAGCCACTTGTTGCATCCGTAACTGAGCCCTCTATACTCTATAGATTGAGTTTCAGCTGAGCTAATACAACATCACTTTCAAGTAAGTCATAATCCAAGGCTTCAAGAGGAGAGCTGTTGGAATGAAATGAGGGGGTTGGTTATAAACAATCTGGAAAGGGGTCATGTCAGTGCTAACATGATAAGAAGTGTCGTACCAAAATTCTGTCCTAAGGCAAAAAAAAAAATAGTCCATTTGTGTGGACACTTAGAAAACATATTGCTGACGGATGATTTTCGTACCAGAGGTAGTTTCGAGATAATCCTCCCGAGACAACCTTTCCTCAACCTTGAATTTGTTTGGTTATGGGGAGACTAAAGGCAAATTTAGTAAAAAAAGTGGAGAAAACACAAAGATCGATAAGAGAGTTTTAACGTGGTTCGGCGGAGCAAGTCCAGCCTACGACCGCGGGCACAAAATGGGATGTTGCTTTTATTACCGAAACCAACTCGGCCGACCTATTTTCATGGATGGCCTAATGAAAACCAAGTTGTTTTGCTTACGATGTTTTACAAGTAGTGCTCATTTCCTTTTGGTTACAAGTTTTGCTATCCCTCTACAAATGAATTCAACCTCTCTTTATATACTAAGAGAATTACGACACTGTTCCTCCAGCTTTATGACGTTTCCCGCGTGGTCACTGACTGATTGACAGGCTCTCTGCCCCAAGACTGTCGTCGCCGAAAGCAAGCCTGGCGTCTGACGGTTTGTCACATCACTCTGTTTTATCCGCTTCTATACGCAACAATAATGGTGCCAGTCTTTAAAGAGCCTTTGAATAATGACACGTTTTGGAGGGAAAAATCCAACAACTCTGATCTTGTGTCGGTCTTCAAGAGATCGGCCAAGTGATCTGCCAAGCTTCCCAAAATGATATCGTCCTACCCTGAAATATCTGAACTCATCAACCGTTTCTGGGAGTGAAGTAAAACCAAGCCGAGCTGTCGGTCTACTGTGGTCGGCCTCGGCTCTGATGTTGTCGGTATCTGAAATCTGGTCCATGCCGTGTCCTCTGGTCGGTCATCCCGAGAAAACTGGACCCGAGCTCCACTCAGAGTTGAAGAACAACTTATACCCTCTGAACACTGATCCTCCGATCGAAGAGAATTCCCTTTCTTCCGTTACCGAACTGTTCAAATTCCTTAGTCGTATAAATCCCCATCAACATTTGTCCCCTAGTTCTCATCCCAACGAGTGTATGAGTTAATACCGAGAACTATAAAAATCTAAAGTGTGACATACACCAGCCTGGTGGTCGGTCATTGGTACAATGTAAGGAACAACTTCGGCCTCGACGTCCTCGGCCAAAAAAGATTCTGATGTCTTCCAAACGATTTCTCAACTTGAAGCAAATGTCACTTTTACCCTTATAGTTGTCGTCCCTCGAGAACCGCAAGCCATCACATCTTCTTAAATGCCCATCAAATCGTCTTTAGGATTTAACCCGAGCGTGCCACTTGTCAAGAGCTCATGGTCTTCCCGCCAAAAAATCCAAAGTTCTCGAGGCAGTCAAAAGTCTTTCAATCTCAATCGTTCATCCCAAACTGATCAGACGGAGCCTGAAGGTGACACGCGGTGCACATCTGAGGCCAAAAACACACCGTGCTGACTATAAGGATGCAAAGCAAAGTTTCTTTTTCTCTTTTACGAAAAATCACAACTTCAAACTGCAAAAACTCTTCTCGTACCTGAGACCAGCAACCTTCCAACCGACCAGACCAATCGTCAGCTCTCCTTCTCAAATCAAGTAAGTTCCTACTCTCCCCCTCTCTTTTTATGTGTTGTATTCTACCATTGTTGTTTGGGATATTTTACTTGTTGCTGCTTGTTCTTCTTTTCTTCTATCATACTTATCTTTTCGTTCTGTATTGCAAAGTGTTTTTCGGGTTTTGGTGCTGAGTGTATGATATGTGTATTTTCCGGTTGAAGGATGGGTAGTAGGGTAGGATGAATGCGTCTCGGGTTTTTTAAGTGTTGTGTTTGGTTGTATATGATTAGGAAAAGATTTGCTGTGTATGGTCATTCCTAAGGCATTTAGAGACTGTATGCTAGGTTCCGGGAAGTTAGAATAGCCCTTGGATTCGTTGTGCCTTGAACTGACCACTGACTGATCTTCTCATTCATGGCGACTGCCAGAAATGTCTGACTATGAATTTTCTTCGACCAAGCCTGCAAAACCTCAATCTCCTTGTAATAAAGAAACCTCTTCCAACTCGGGCTCTCCTAGCCTAGAGGAGCTAGACACCACTGTTGGACAATTATGACCCATAGCGTCACTATTTATATAGATCATGATGTTGTTGTACAAATTAACTATGTGACAAAGGAGATTGCACTCTTATCATTTGTGATTAGATCACCTAGATGTATAAATGATGAGAGGTCCTTATGATTTGTTCCTGGATTGAGAATGACATGAGACAGTATCAGTCCACGAATGATAAATCATTAAATATCCATAGTCAGAGTATTATCGAGATTGGACATCGATAAATACGTAAAAGACTAGTATTACACTTGTGCGCGTTATGAGGGCATAACAACATAGTTCTCATATATTTGGGTATTGGATACTCATGCAAGTGTAATAGGAGGTTGTGTTTCTCCGATGGTACGGGAAACAGCTTCGCTCTGGATAGACCCCTCGGAATTCCATTGGTAGTATGACTATGTGTATATGGAAGTCCGAAATCAGGGTAGGTGTATTTGGTCTTAACCTGAGACTTGCACTGTTAATACTTGCGACGATCAACACACTTTGGTTGCGGTCGTCCAGGGCTTTAACAGGTTCTGTGTAAGCCTATACTGGGTATATTGAGAATCGTAGTGTGTTGGGTGTGATGTCAAGACGGAAGTATCACTCCAGTCATAGTGGAGATGATGTCACGTAGGATACGGTACTGGTGCTCTTAAGTACTGCAGTCATCGGGATATTATGACTAGGTCATGTATATCCGATATAGAGACTAGTTACCAGAAATCCGAAATGTGCTTCGTACGGGGCAGACACAGCTCCAGCCCCAGGCCTAGCACGTGATAGTCCGATACTGGATCGAAATACGCAATACTACGTATACTACGCCTGATACAGATCATTTATTCCTGTACGGATATTTCTGGAGAATTGGGTAGGCATGGCGCTTTGCTAGAGGCCAACCTTGTCTTGTAAATCGGTAAAACATAGTACGAGGTACTTACGTGTTCGGATAGTCCGACGACTGAATTTACTGCCAACATATCCGGGGATCTCATGGGTTGCTTCTCGAAGATTCACCGATGACGTATGACTCGCACTTTAATTAATCTGGGATTACTTAGAAGAGAGAGCATTAATATGGGATTAATTTCGGAGATATTTTATCTAGGATAAAATATCAATTAAAGAGAGATAAACGATTAATTTGGAATTAATCGGTAAATTAATATATTCGATATATTAAACGAAATTTGATTTCGACGCGGAATTCAAATTAGATTTTCATTCGGGCGAACAAATTAATTTAGAATTAATTCGTTAGCGACGTGAATAGTAATTATGCTTGACATGATTATTTAATTAAATTAGATTTAATTACGACACAACGGAAAATTCGTTAATTTAGAATTAACGAACCAGAGCCCGAGATTATTTACGAGCGCATTCGCATTTCAAATTCGAGTGCGGCACACAAGTCAAATCAAGGGTCAAATCATTAGTCGCATCAAGCGTCAAATCGCTAGTCGTTTCAAATGTCAAATCACTTGTCACTTTGAGTGATGTGACTTGACAACTTGATTGATTGAGTGATATGACAACATGTCACTTGATGGATGTGACTTGATGTGAATAGTGATGGATGGTTGTTGGCTTTTTTGGTTTGACTTTTTAAAGCCAAAATTTGGTATATGTTTTAGAAATCTATTACCAAAATAACTTAACACATTTCCAACTCTCTCTCCTCTCTTCTCTCTTCATCATTCACGCCCATGGAGGGCATTTTTCCTTCTTGTTTTGGCAGTGAACTGCCGTGAACAGTGGAGAAAATGGGAAGCAAAGTGCTTGGTTTTTGTGGCAAAAATCAAGAGAGCTAGCACTCCGAGAGACATGCGAAGATGATAGGGAAGTCCACCCATGAGCCGGAATCGTTTGACGAAGCTTGGAGCTTGTTCGAGGAGCTCAAAATCAGAAAATCAAGGAGCATGGACTGCTCACTGTCATGAACTGTCAAGGAGCAGAAAAATCATTTTTGTTGCTTGCCGCATCGCTCAACCGCTCGATGAAAGTATTCCGCAACTTCGTCATTGTTATTCACACTTATTTCATGCTTATTATTGATCTTGGGACCTTAATAGAAACCAACAATGGTATCAGAGCAAGGTTTGAGCATGAAAAAGTTTAGAGCTTAAAATTTGGGTAAAATCATTTTGAGCATGATTTTGTGAAATTGGATGAATGAATATACTTAAATGTGTTTTAATTTAAGATTGATTGGATCAATTTGAATAAAAATTATTTGGAACATTTTTCCCTAAATATTTGGGTTTGGCCGAATACAAGTGCCCTAATTTGTCTTGGTGATTTTTTGGTTTTTGATCATTGGATGACTTGAATCAATCGGGAATGTTGATTTAATATTGATTGTGGATTCAATTGGATTGAAATCGAAATCGATTAAAAATACCTTATAAAAGCCGAGACTTAGAAGCATGATTGGGTTTGATTTTAATCAAAATGTGTTGGACATGTGATGATGAAAATGAGCATGATTAATTATATAAATTGATGTTATAGAAATGTTAATTTAGGTGATTAATCATGATATACACTTTAGGTTAATTAAATGTGAAATTGGATTTTTATGTTTAATTAAATTGGGCCTTAAAATTGGATTTGGGCTTTAATGTTGTAAATGGGCTTATTGGGCTTTGTTGTACAAAGTTGGGTTTAGGCAAAATTGGTTGGATCCAATTAGACCCAAAACCGCTTTCATAATGTCCAAATGCGACTTAATGGACCTTTAAAGTTTTAATTGGGCCTAATGGGCCTAAATTAATTTCTGGACTTATGGGGTAATTCCCGGATTGGATTTTGGTTATTCGGTTTGACCCGAGTTGGCCAAAAGTCCATGCCTTAAGAAATTAATTAAAAGCCCATTGGACTTTAATTGAATTGACGTTGGACGTTTATCGGGCTTTGAGATCCATAACGATTAAATTTGGAATTTAAGTCGTAAAAGGTTTATTAATAAATGTAATAATTAATTTGGAATTAAATAGCGAATTAGAATTGAATGCATATTAAATTGGATTTAATGATGTAGTTTAATTTAATTCGAGAATTCGTACTTTAAGTACTTATTCGTAAAACGAGTTTGACTCGAGCAAATTCAAATCGTTGTTTGAACATTGGATGGTCACTAATTATCAGATTAATTAATTTGATTAGATTGATTGATAACATGCTTGTGTGAGTACATGGTTGCGATGCATGAATAATGTATATCGGATGGATATTAGATGGGTGTGTGACAATTTTAGAAATTGTTGTAATAAATTTGATTTATTAATTGGACCTGCGTGTCCAGCCTTATCACCTCCTTACTCTTTGTAGTCTCTTCTCACCTATTCTCATCAATGTAAATGAGGTTTCTTTAGAAGTGTAGTGTGACGGGTAGAAGCAAATACATGTGCTAGCGGGAGAGAGAAATGGAGAGATTTGATCTAGGATCAATGTGTAAAGTATCCATCCGCATATCATTATTATTTTATCATATGCGCTTTACTATGTGTTTAGAATGCATGTTTAAGGGTGTATGATGATGAGACCTTAACAAAGATAATAAATTGGTTGCCAATTTGCACTCGAAAAACCCTCGCAAAATATTAAGCGTCTTTCCTTCCATTGAGTGATTCTCACTCAAGATCCGAGACTGGCATTGGCTTGTTGGCCAAAGTCAAGGCCTTTGTCCGTCGAGGATGTATTTGAATCACGAAGGCTTTGTTCCATATCGGTGTCTTGTCCAAGTTGTGGTTTGTTGGCCAAAGTCAGGACCACTTCTTGTCCATCGACATTGATTACGAAGCTTTCCATGGTCAATGGGTCGCGCTTAACTGAGATCACTAAGTTTGTTGTGCCAAAGCCAAGACTTAGTTGATTCAGAGGAAAAATGTTAGGTAATACATTGGATGTAATGGCATATATATGATATATGTTTCAAACTTGGATGTCCCCCTACCGGATTTAGGAATTGGATCGGATCCAATTGATTTTAGAGATCTACCTAGTTAATTATCATACAATTTATTGGCCAAAGTCAAGATTGCGTGATATTTAACGGGATCCTAGCCCATTAGGAAATACGGTTTCCCAAGTACTCGACAGAGGGTTAGAGGCTCGCCGAAAATAGTGGGAGGCAAGAATTGAATTTGCAATATTCGTTTAATTACTTGCCATATGCGCTGAATCACAAATATCATTCGTCAAATAAATTAAATGTTAGTTGGACTAATATTTAAATGTTGTTATAATAAATAGTTGGACTATATTCAAACTATTCATTTATAGTTGATTTTATAATTGGATTATAGTAATCAATATAATTGATTTTAATCTATTAAATTATAGTTGATTAAATAGTTGGACTATTGTAATCATTATAATAAATAGTACCAAAATCGTTGATTAAATAGTTGGACTATTAGAATCAAGATATAAAATTGAAAGATTGGCATTTAAAACATAATCCTAGGGAAAATGTATTTAAATGGTATGTAAGTATTTAAGTATGTAAGTATCACTAACAAGTTTTTTTTTTTTTTTTTTTTTTATATAAGAAATGAGATTTTAATACTATGGTTTCGTTTGTTTTGTCATAAAATAATTTTCGCATAAAAATATTTTTATGGAAATAACTTTCCGAAAAAAAATGTGTTTTCAGTAATTGATTGTCGCCAGAAAATATTTTTCGAAAAAAACGTTTTCGAATATTTATCCTGTCCATGTTTTTTTTAAAAATATATATATATATATATATTTTCTAGTGGTTATAAATAAACTATGGAGAAGAGAAAAAAAAATTCATAAAATAATTTACGGATTATATCTGTAAGTTATTTTCTAAAAAAAAGTTCGGAAATCTTTTTCATAAGTGTTTCAAATATCAAAAACGCGTTTACAGGGAAGATCTTAAAGAATATTTTGATAAGCATATTTATCTTTAAAAAATCAGGAGGTTACTGACAAAACGCTAATGTTAATAGTAGTTAATTGAGATGTCTGAGGGTTCGAGATTCCCATGTGTATTAATTAGTGAGGATCCATTTTCTTTTAAATATTTAGTAATAGAGCTGATATGTCCTGATCTTTTAAATAGTCGGATTGTACAATTGTAAAGTTCATATGATGTTCCAAATAACTCTCGAAAAAAATGAATTTATAGTAGTTTTTTAAAAATCGAATTGATGATCGGTGATCTAAAAATTTAATGAGTCAACAATTGAATTTGTTGAACGTTTTGATTGAACCGGTAAAATCAGATAATATCATTAATAATTTTAATTAATTAAAAATTAAAAAAAAATTATGAACTGATCGATTCTATTCATCGTTTTTTTATTAATTTTGATTGATTTTTTAACATCTTACTTTTAGGATTCAAGTGTAGTTACAATGATTATTACAATTATTTCACGGTAATTGGGAAATCCAAATATGACAAATATTACAATTATCCTCAAACTGACCCTAACGGCGGACCCTGAGAGTAGACCCTGACGGTAGAGGCTGAAAGCGGAGGCTGAGGGCAGAGGCAGACCCTGAGAGCGGAGGCAGAGGCTGAAGGGCAGAGGCTGAAGGGCAGAGGCAGACCCTGAGGGCGGAGGCAGAGGCTGGCGAGCAGATGAGCGGAGGCAGGGGCTGATGAGCGGAGGCAGACCCTGAGAGCGGAGTCAGAGGCTGATGAGCGGAGGCAGACCCTGAGAGCGGAGTCAGAGGCTGAAGGGCAGAGGCAGACCCTGAGAGCGGAGGCAGAGGCTGATGAGCGGAGGTAGAGGCTGTAAGTTAGACCCTGAAATTGATGACCCTTCTTCACTTTCCCGAGGCTTGTTGATTACAACAATATCCTTAAAACAAATTCGCCCCCTACCGTAGGTGCAGTAGAACGTGAGACGTTTGTTTCCCAGGATACAACGAAAAACCCGAACGAGTATGGGCACCACCAAATCCCGTTCCCAACGAACCACAAAAGTGCTTGAACTCTTCCAAAAAACAAAGAAAACAAAATGCTCTGAAAATTTCTTGTTTGTTAATTTCGTTCCTCTCTTTTTCAAAAACTAAGCATTGAGTCTCTTTATAAAACCAAAATAAAACGTCTCAATTAAATGAAATTAACTAGCCAATTAAATCTCATAAATGAGAGATGTTACACATTGTTGTAACCACCAAGCTAATTAAATTAGCTATTATGGAAATTAAACTTTTGTAACCACCAAGCTAATTAAATTAGCTGTTATGGAAATTAAACTTTTGTAACCACCAAGCTAATTAAATTAGCTGTTATGGAAATTCAAAATTTTCCAACACCAATGAGTGAACTTTGAGCAACAATTTCTCATTCACCCAAGCACCATTTTAAGCATATGAATATACCATTTCGAAGTACTCACGGAGGAGTATCCGAATCATTCAATAAGACCCACTAACACGAAGTTGATCATGATTAAAATTGAGCCTCAAAATGCTTACTCATAAGCATTTTTCCAACATCAAGTGACTGATTTGATCCAATTTTAAAACCATGATATACTGTCTAATTGGACAAGCTTTTCCAAATATTTGGGGTACCATTTGGATCTTCTATGTTGGACTCTGTAGCCCGAAACATGAGTTTATTTTGCTGTTACTAGTAATAAGTCCTCTATATTTACTTTCAGAAAAAAGAAATCATCCGTAATCTTCCAGTTGGAAATAAGATGAGTATTGAGCATTCTTCTAATTATTTAAGGTTTTTCAACACGAATTCCATATTTAAATTTTTAGAACAAACCAAAATCATCCTCACTTTTCATTGGCAAGACAAGGTTGGTCTGTTTGGTATTAAGGTGTTGTAGCTTAAGCGCTAATATGAAAATAAAAACTACAGTTATAGTTAGAAAATCACTAACTACAGGTAAAAAAAATATATGATTTTTGTAAACATAATTATCAATATTTATTAAATAAAATGGTAGCTTTCAAATCTCAAGTACTGGCCCATTAGGATTGGCTGACAAGCAGCTGGCCTGTGGAGTAGATTAGAGATATGTACGGAACGTAAGCAGTAGTTAGTCCACTGCTCGAGTATAGTCTGATCCAAAGTAATTTAATATGTACTTGAGATTTTAATTGTTGAATTGAATGGGTTATATTTCATATAATTGGATTAAAAAAAAAAAAAAAAGAGCAATCACGTTAAGATCCTGAATTATAAAATCCACAAATGGTCTCATGTATTGTACGTGTTTGGAATATGAGATTATTTTTAGTTTAAGTATGGGGCATTGCGAATAAGGAGGAAGAAGAAGAAGAAGACAAGAGTCCCATGTTATTTTAGAACACAAATCACGTGCTTTCTGATTATAAACGACAGCGTTCTCAACTGAATTGCAGCAGCCGCCATACCCAATCAAATCTTTCCATTACACACAACGGCAACGGTTCAATTATTATTCTTTTTAATTATTTATTGACGCCGATAATGTGTGTGTATTTATTTATTTGAGCTCAACAAGGCCGATTTCCAATGGATGGTTCAATGTAGAGTCAGCCGGCGGTTCGGTTCCGAACACACTGAAATGGAATCGGAATCTTTAACTAAATCAAAATAGATCGGTTCGATTCTAATTCGGTTCGAATCCTTTTTTTAAAA
The DNA here is from genome assembly GCA_019454045.1 of Zanthoxylum bungeanum. Taxonomy (NCBI): domain Eukaryota; kingdom Viridiplantae; phylum Streptophyta; class Magnoliopsida; order Sapindales; family Rutaceae; genus Zanthoxylum; species Zanthoxylum bungeanum. Next base: position 113,635 of record SKCR01043595.1, read on the forward strand.
AAAATTCGAAAATAAATTAAAATAAATGAGATTAATTTAATAAACGAATAAATTTATTACATTGAAGAACTTGAGCTTAAATTTTTAAAAATTTAAGTTGCCTACGTATTCTCCAGATGTGAGAGGAATCAAAGCTCACGTAGTTCCATTACAATTTTAAGATATTTCCCCTTTGTAAATTTACAATTTTATAATTATCAATCATCATTATCAGTTGATCCTTTAGCTCCGGTTCCGCTTGCACTTGTTGTTGCAGATGCATTATCGAACAAATCTTCAAAATCATCGTAGGCATCTTCTTGTTATCTCAGATCAGCTCGAGTCCAATCATCCACACAAGCTGTTACTTCTAGAGTGCTTCGATGTAATGAAGATCGTCTAGCTTATAATATATTGTCTCCTATGCTGAAGGCTTGCTCAACCGCAACGGTGCTGCCAATATCTATTTAGCAATAATTGATAAAACATGATATATATTTTGATGTCGGTTCCACCAGTCAAGGATTTTAAAATTTTTACTAACTAAACTTTCAGTAGGAAACTCGAAATTTGTAGATAAATAATTATCTAATTCGGGGTTATTAGTTGTCGAATCTCTAGCTTTTTTATTTTGTTGCAATAACCAACGATCCTCTGCGCTAAGTCTTGTTTGAATTACCGGTTCGCTACTACTAGATTCACCTAATGTTCCTAAGTTATATCTTACAATATAATCATTAAATAATTCAATTAAATCATTTCTTAATTTCGTCATTATTCTTATAATATCAATTTCATCTAATATTCCTAAATAATCATAGTAAGCTTGTAAAGCACCATTCAAACCGTCTAATTTAAATCTAGGATAAAAAACAGCAGCAATAAGATAAAGTAAAGGAATGTCTCTAAAATAATTCAACCATTTTAACTTCATAACAGTAATGGCTTATAACAAAATAATATCATTATGATCGCTACTTTCAGCATGTTTATCGAGAGCACCAACAATATTCAAACTTTCAAGAAGAAATAAATGTGCTGTTGGATAATAAACACCGCTAAAAGTTAAAGTAGCTTTATTAAAAACTTTTAAAATATCTAAAATGTTTTCACAAATATCCCATTGACTAGGATAAAGTGTGACATTTTGAACATGTTGAGAAAAAAACTACATAATGCATCTTTGTATTGAAATGCTTGACATAAAAGAAAATAAGTTGAATTCCAACGTGTTGGAACATCTCTTGAAAATTTAATCGTTTTAATACCATTTATTTTACAAAACTTCGTCCATTCTCTCCTAACTTGAGAATATGACCAAATACAATTAAGAGCCATTTTAATAGGATCAAGGAAAGATGATAATAATTTTAGACCGTTTTGAACACATAAGTTAAGGACATGACATGTACAACAAATATGAAAAATCGACCCCCTAAATTTGGTTGACATAAGGATTTTAAATCATTGATGGATGCAGTATTTGCATATGCATTATCAAATTCAATTGTTAAAATTTTATCTACTAAATCATATTATCAAAAATTACCTTCATCATTCTGTAAATATTTTGTGCAGTATGTTGGTCATCAAAAACTCTAAATGCAATAAGTCATTTTTGCATGGTAAATGATGCAGCAATCCAATGACAAGTCACACCCATTTATGAGTGTATTTGCCAATGGTCACTCCAAATATCAGAACATATAGAAATACGACCTTTCATCTCTTTAAATATTTCATTTAAAATAATTTTACCATCTATATATAATTTAAAAATATGACGTTTTATTGTGTTTCGAGTCATTCTACATGCAGAAGGATTTAAAGCATTATGCATGTAATTAGTAAAATGAAGTTTTTCACCAAAGCTTAAAGAAAGATGTGTCATACAAGTTAATTCGTAAATTCTTCTCTATTTTTTGCATCATAATATTTAAATAAATCTACAGCACTCGTACCTCTACTAGATGATGCGTACCTGGCCATTTGAGTTTGCGTCGTATCAATTCCAAGTTCAACCGGATGATGTTTCCAAGTGCTTGATCATATTGCCATATCCACCAGAAATTTGTAAGTAACCCCACAATAGTTGCAAATCGCTCTTGAACTGTCATCGTTTAATTTTTCTAATTGAAAATGAATTATGAAAACATCTGAGGTACGAGCCTTAACTTCTCTTCTCCGTGATTGTGCACCAACACTAGAGCCACTTAGGTTGGCATATTTGACATGATGTTCTCAGATGAGCTTGCCATTTTTCGTTTAAGAAATAAGTAAGAAAAATAAAAAATTTGACTAATTGCGAATGATAATAACTAATTGAATTGAGATTGAGAATAAGAGAATTGTATGATTGAAAGAGTTGAGAATTTGGTGTGTTGAAATAATGAAAGATGAATCATATTTATAGAGTTTTAAAAAATTTTGATAAAAAAAATGCCCATAAATATAACTGTTTTATTACCATTATTAGGGATATATTAGGAATTTATAATTTATAAAATTTTTTATGCCTTAAATTAAGTTTTTTATTTATTTTGAGGGCAGTGAGCCACGACTACTAGCTGTTGGGGTTAGGGTTCCTGTTGGAACACCGGTGGAATTACGGGTTCCACTGATTCGGACCGGTTCAAGTTGGGATCGAACCCCAACCGAACCGTCGTCCACGGTTCCGATTCCAGAACCGAAAATCGAAATCTTCCAATTCCAATCGGTTCGGAACCAGAACCGTGGCTGGGTGTAGTTCAATGACAATCATAATTAGAAATTACGAACTTAATTTATGTAATAGAGCCGAGAGAGTATAATAATTTGTAAATAGTTCGCCACTGGCTATACATGATGTTGATGGGGATTTCTGCGGCTAAGGTTTCTGAACATTTCGGTAAGGGCAAAGAGGGAAGTTCCACTCATCCAGATGGAATAGTATGATTCAGTGCTTCGAGACCGGTAACGAATGAGCCGAGACCGACCATAATATTCTGGTAGCTCGGTTCATTTCTACTCACTCCCAGGATCGATAGCTGGAATATTGTGGATCAGGTCGGAAGTTACAGGGGTAGATCAGTTTGTTATTTGACTGACCTCTTGAGGACCGATGTGGGATCGGAAAAAACAAGATTTTTCCCTCCAAAACTCTCACATTCAAAATTCAACAAGTAGTCATCATTAATGAAAAGTCTGACAATGCACCTTTACTGTGTGATGTGACATGAATTCAGAGGGTAGATCTTACTTTCGGCGATAGCAATTTGGGGAAGAGAACCTGTCAAATCACTGGAAATCCACAGACCTGCAGGGCTGGCGTCACAAAGATACGGAAACAGTGTCATATATTGAGTAGTATATAAGGGAAGGTTGATCACATTTGTAAAGGTTATAAAATTTTCCATTTGAGAACTACTTGTAAGAAATAGCACAACACATGCTCGGTTTCATTATACCTTCACTAAACAGGTCGGTCGATATCGGTTTAGTAATAAAAGAACCCCCCCAACCCCGCTTTGTGACCGTGGACGTAGGCTGGACAAACTCCACCGAACAACGTTAAATCTTTTCTTTTCGATTTCTTGTGTGTTTCTTGTATTTCACCAAATTTACTTTGGTCATCCCATAACCAAACAAATTCAAGGTTGAGATAAGATTGTCTCGGGTGTGTTATCTCGAAACTGCCCCTGGGATGAAAATCGTGCTTCAACAGTTGGCGCCGTTTGTAGGGAGAGAGAAAAAAGCAACTAGCGTGATAAGATGATGGCGGAAGATGGGAACCAGAGGTCATCGGAGAGTTCAACAATGGAGTGGATGGGAAAAATGGAGGAGAGCATGAGAAAAGATAGGGAGGAGAACCAAACACTCATGAAGGCCATGTTGGAGAAGATGGAGAGGTTGGAAAATGAGAATAATAAAAGGCTGAAGGCTGGTCCCAGCCGGATGAGAGATGAGATAGTTGGAGGAAAGAGAGTGGTAGATCTAAGCAGTGAAGATGAATCTGGGAGAAGGGAACCACAGAGGGTGAGGTCAGTTGTGATAGCGAGAGCCCCGCCAGCGGAAAGATTGTGGGGGGAAGAAGAATAAAGGCAAACACTGGAGTTTTCAAGTAATAGCCCACGTTCCAAGAAGGGAGAAGGTAAGAGATATGGGGGATGAGAGCGAGAGGTATCCAGCCACGGCACATATCGTGCCTGGGGAAACAGGCGTGAGGATGCTCGGGGAAGGCAGCATGATGACAACGATAACCATATGAAAGTTTGGTTTAGAAAAGAAATGAAAAAGTGGGAAGAAAATCTGAAGGCTGATAAAGGGGATGGCCAGGATGGAGAGAAGGCTTCTTCTTTTACAGAAGAAATCTTATTGACGGAATTTCCTAGGCGATTCACGATGCCGTCTATAAATGTATACAGAGGTCATACCAATTCTAAGTCTCACATTGAGAGTTTTGTCTTACTGATGGAAGTGCAGGAAATGGTGGGAGAGACATCTGCAAGGTGTTCTCTTTAACTTGGGGCGGGCTCGCGATTTTGTGGTTTAGAAGTCTAACACCAGGGAGAATCAACTCAAGAGGTCTTTTATTCGGCACTTCAAAGGGGCATATGTCCCGAAGAAAACGATGGGAGAATTGAGACTGATGAAGTAGGGGGATGATGAGCCCCTGAAGAGTTTTATTAAAAGATACCATAATATGGTGCTCGAGATCGGGGCCTATGAGTCAAGGGAAGCTCTGGAGAGTCTTAATGGGGCCCTAAAGGTTGGGAGATTGTGGACTCATTTGAGCGTCCGTGATGTACCAGACTACGCCACTACTCTGAAGCTGGCTAGGAAGTTTGTGCTGATGGAGGAGGAGGGGGAGAAGGTCGCCCTGGAAGTGAGGGATTCAGAAAAAAAAGATGCAGAGTTCGGAGATTTCACGGATGCCAGATAGAGAATTGAGAAATCCTCCTTCGAGGTAGAGGGAGATCAGGCCAATGCCTCCTAGCAATGTGCCGCAAGAGAGGAGAACTCAAGTGTAAGTAAATAATGTTGTTGGAGAAGTAGGGTACACACTCCTAAACAAGCCATTGGCTCAGATCGTAAGGGAAATTCAAGGTAGGGGCAGGTAAAGGCCTCTTAATGAAGTCCGATTTGAGAAAATATCCAGTAGAGAATAAGAATGAGAAATATTATTATGTACACCACAATATGAGGGGACATTCAGCCGAAAGTTGTAAGGATTTGTGAGAACAGATGTAAAATCTTGCGCAGAATGGTTATATAAATGAGTATATTGACTGAGGGGCCACGGCGGCCCGGCAGCAGCAGAGGCCTAGGCAAATGTATACCATTGCCGAGGACTCGAACCGATCAAGAAAAAATTACTGCATGGTCCGAGGATCGGAGATAATGTCGGTGGGGCAGGCCAGGGCATGCAAAGTGATCGGTCGGTCCCTATAATATTCACCGCGAAGCCATGCATGGGGTTAGTTTTTCGAACGACGACGCATTGATAATTAAGGCAGTGATAGGGGGAGCAAAGGTAGACAGAATTTTGGTAGATTCGGGGAGTGCGATCGACATAATCTCCAAGAAAGCCTTGGATAGATTGGGGATAGAGTATGCGACGGTGACCTAGGACGGGATGCCCTTGTACGAGTTCAGTGGAGCAACAGTCGTCCCACTGGGAAGAATACAGTTGGCCATGACGGTCGGGACTTCACTATGCACCCGAACGATCATGATAGACTTTACGGTAGTGGATTGCATGAGAAGTTATCAAATCATTATGGGTCGGCCCTTCATGATGAAGACGAAGGCTGCCATGTCATGTTATTACTTAAAACTGAAATTTCCCACCCGGGCCGGGATCAGGATTGTATGTGAAAGTTAGAAGGTGGCCCGAAGTTGCTTTACTACTGTTTCAAAAGAAACTATTTGTGTTAACAAGGATATGCGGAAGAAGAGAAGAAGGGATGATGAGGAGGAGGATGAATGTCCAGATACGCGGGTCAAGAAGTTTGCCCGTTTAGGGGTAGCCGAAGAGCTGGAGTCGATGGAACTCTTTGGTTCAGGGAAAATCATCAAAATAGGAGCAGGTTTGGAGGAAAACCTAAAGAAGGATCTCTTAAAGCTTTTGAAGCGTTATACAGATATCTTTTCATAGAGGAAAACCTGAAGAAGGATATCCTAAAGCTTTTGAAGCATTATGCGGATATCTTTTCATGGGGGCATAGTGACATGCCCGGGATTGACCTTAAGTTCATCAATCATCACTTGGCGGTAGATCCGAGTCACAAGCCGGTCAAACAAAAAAGAAGAATATTCAACCAAGAGCACTGTGAGGCTATAACAGTCGAGGTAGAGGGATTGCTAAAAGCAGGTTTCATCCGAGAGGTAAAGTACTTGGAGTGGGTCTCCAATGTGGTTCTGGTGAAAAAACATAGCAGGAAATAGAGAATGTGTGTGGACTTCATCGACCTTAATAAGGCTTGCCCGAAAGACAGCTTCCAACTCCCAAAAGTAGAGAAGTTGGTGGATTAAACTGCTTGTCACGGGCTGCTCAATTTCATGGACGCATTTTCGGGTTACAACCAGGTAAAAATGCATTCTTGGGACGAAGAAAAGACAGCATTTATCACGGATCGGGGGATGTATTGTTATAGGGTGATGCCTTTCGGCTTGAAGAATACTGGGGCAATATTTCAGAGGTTGGTGAACAAGGTCTTTAAGCCCCTCATCGGAAAAACCATGCAACTGTATGTGGATGACATCATAACAATGACTATGAAACCAGAGGGCCATTTGGCCGACCTCTTTGAAACCTTCGAGCTGATAAGAAAGCACGACATGAGGTTGAATCCAAAGAAGTGCGCAGCTGGAGTGGCATCGGGGAAGTTTCTGGGGTATATGGTCAATGCACAAGGAATAATGGCTAACTCGCAGAAAATCCAATCCGTTCTGGATTTGAAGTCTCCAAGGACAGTCAAAGAAGTGCAAAACTTTACAGGTCGGGTGGCTGCGCTAAACCGGTTCATATCTCGTGCTACTGAAAAGTGCCATCCATTTTTCAAATTGATTAAAAAGATTAAGAATGACATCAAATGGACGGAAGAGTGCGAGGAAGCCTTCACACAGCTCAAGCAATATTTGGCCCAACCTCCGCTTTTGGCCAAACCGATCCCTGGTGAGACTTTGTTCTTGTATTTAACTGTATCTAAATATGATGTGAGCTCGGTGTTGGTGCAGGAGGCCGATAAGATCCAAAGGCCAGTATATTACATCGACAAAGCCCTGTTGGATGCAGAGATGAGATATCTGGCTTATGAACTGGTGGCATTATCATTGGTTACGGCTGCCAGGAAGTTGAGCTCATACTTTCAAGCTCATCCTATCAGAGTCTATACCGACCACCCTTTGAGGCAGATCCTACATAAACCGGAGGTTTCGGGCTGGTTGGTAAAATGTTCGGTGGAGTTGAGTGAGTACGATATATCTTATTTGCCAAGGACGGCAGTGAAAGGGCAGGCTCTGGCAGATTTTGTGGCGGAATTCACCGGGCCCCAGGTCTTAGAAGTTTCAGAGACCAAATGGGAATTGTCCGTGGATGTATCTGTTAGTTCGCATGGCTGTGGATCTGAATTCGTGTTACGGAGTGGTGACGAGGAGGAGGTGGTCTATGCCTTGAGATTTGCTTTTGAGGCCACCAATAACGAAGTAGAGTATGAGGCCATTTTGGCCGGATTGAGATTGTGTACAGTGGTGGGCTTCCGAGATGTGATTGTAAAGAGCGACTCCCAGCTGGCCATCCAGCAGCTGACAGTCGAATTTCAAGCCAGAGAGCCTAACATGGTGGCATATATGATCAAGGTAAAGAAGCTAGCCGGAGAAATGGGTAGTGTACAGTTTGAGTAGATCATTCGAGAAAACAACCATCAAGCAGACTCATTAGCTCGACTGGCGTCTTCTATTAAATCGGAGAAGCCCAAAACCATCCCGTTGATTTTTCTACATGAAATGAGTGTTGAGAAATCAGAGGTGATAGAAGTTGGAGTAGGAAAGGAAGGCTTTTGGATAGACCCAATCAAGAAGTATTTGGAAACCGGGGAGACGCCCGGAGATAGAAAGGAAGCAAGAAAACTGAGGTACCGGAGTTTAAAATTTTATCTGATAGAAGGAGTGTTATATCGAAGGGGGTATACAATGCCGCTTTTAAGATATCTCACGGCAGAAGAGGCCGATTATGTGCTCAGGGAGATCCATGGGGGAATTTATGGAAGCCATGTCGGAGGCAGTCTATCGCACATAAGACCATGCACCAGGACGGGATGAAGGTAGAAAGAAAGTGTGAGGGGTGCCAGAAGAATGCCAAACTTCATCACCAGCCGGCAGAATAGTTGACTTCACTGGTGAGCCCCTGGTTCGTTCGCCTTGATATCATCGGGCTAATGCCAGCAGGGCGGGGACAAATCAAGTGCACTGTTGTCGCCATCGATTATTTTACCAAGTAGGTAGAGGCCGAACCTCTAACTGCAATCATCGAAAAGGAGGACCACAGATTTTATAAAGAAGAATATCATCTGCCAATTCGGAATCCCCTGAGCCATAATTACCGATAATGGGAAATAATTTGATAATAAGGGTTTCAGAAAACTTTGCAAAGATCTTCAAATCTCCATAAGATTCATTTCACCTGCTCATCCCAAGTCCAATGGACAGGTCGAGGCTACCAACAAGATGATCAAAGCGAATTTGAAGGCTCGGCTCGGATCTTGTAAAGGTTTATGGGTCGAAGAATTACTAGAAGTATTGTGGGCACACCAGACGACCTACAAGGATTCCATGGGAGATACCTCATTTTCTTTGGCTTAAGGGTGTGAGGTAGTTATCCTAGCGAAAATAGGAATGATCACCCACCGGGTCCGGCATTTTGAGGCCGAAGAGAATGAAGAACTTATCTGGAATTATCTTGATCTGGCCCAAAAAAATGAGAAAAGTCGGCTATGAAAGCGGTCGCATGGCAACAGAGAATGGCCCAATTCTACAATAAGAGGGTTCATATTCGATATTTTCTTCCCGAAGACTTGGTTTTGAGGAGATTCATATTGAATACCCACCTACCTGACGAAGGTTCACTGAGCGCCAAATGGGAATGACTGTATAGAGTATCGGAGATTGTGAGATCGAGTGCCTATCTTTTGGAAAAACTGGACGGTGCTTGGCTCAAGAAGCCATGGAACGTCGAGATGCTGAGAAGAGGTGATCGGTAACTAGGGAGGGCACCAAGCCTGTGGCACGCCAATCTGGGGTGTCATTATCAAACCCCCGGGTGGAAATGTTCTGACCTGGTTCTTTTCACTTTTGAGGATCCAGAGCGCATCAAGGGATGAAGCATATGTGGGAAATGCGTGAATTCCTCGTGGCATACGAATCCCGGATGTCGTTATCAAACCCCCGAGGTAGGAGCGTTACTACCCTATGACTTGCATATTTGAGGAACAACACGGGTAAACTGGACCAAAGGATGTTTCTCCCCCTACAAGTCGACTGGTGAGTCCCGCTGAAGACCATCGGAGAGTATGGCAGGGGGATTGCTTAATTGCCTACATGACAATCGTGCTCCCTGGTAAACCGGACATAGAGAGGTTTATTCCCATACGAGTCAGATGGTGAGTCCCGTTGTGTACCATCAGACCACCTGGCTTGGTCTTGGCCAATTGGTCCCCTTGATTGCAGGAGTCTCGGGTAAACTGGACCTAGGGAGGTTTCTTCCCCTACAATTCGGCTGGTGAGTCCCGTTGAGTACCATTAGACCACCTGGCTTGGGCTTAGCCGAATGGTCCCCCTGATTGCAGGAGTCTCTGATAAATCAGATCTAGAGAGGTTCTTTCCCCTACGAGTCGGCTGGTGAGTCCCGTTGAGAACCACCCAGAGAAGGCACACACGGGGTGTCCATATCCCCCTTGGGGATTTGCCTGACCGCTCGGATCGGCGTATCCATAGCCTAGTTATCCAGAACACTAAATTGTAAAGTTCAGAATTGTGATTTGGGGGTGTCGGGCAGGACGCTGCCTCTGAGCACCCGTCCTGTTTTTTTTTTGAATTTGTTTGGGGTATGTGCTAAGTCACCCCCACTTTTTGACAATTTTACTTTGTTCCAATTTTTGTTTTTCACTGGTCTGGCAAGGGGACGCCCGCTCCAGGATCAGTAGAGCCTCAAAGGTTGAAAATTTTCCCTCGTACAAGTCTTAAATGTACCACCGGCTCGTTACTGAATTCGTTCCGCCGAGACTATTATATTCCACCAGCTCGGGACTGGATTCGTTCCGTCGAGACTATATTGTACCACCAGTTCAGGGTTGGATTCGTTCCATCGAGTCTATTATATCTCACCAAATCGGGGCTGGATTTGTTCCGCCGATGCCTTGTTCCACCAGCTCGGGCCTGGATTCATCTCGCCGAGTTTGTTATATTCCACCAGCTCGGGACTAGATTTGTTTCGCCGAGTCTGTTATGTTCTACCAGCTCGGGGCTGGATTCGTTCCCCCGAGTCTGTAATGTTCCACTAATTCGGGGCTGGACTCGTTCCGTCAATACTCTGATCCATCGGCTCGGGGTTGGGGTGAATCCAACAAAGTCCATCTCTTTAGTCAGGGGACGTAACATTCCCTCAGAGCTAAGTGTTTTTCTCACCTCAGGGTTGGGGTGAATCCCACAGAGTCTATCTCTTTAGTCTGGGGACGTACTATTCCCCCAGAGCTAAGTGTTTTTCTAACCTCGGGGTCGGGTTACGTCCTACCGAGTGTCTGACACTGGATGGAGGACAGACTGTATGAAGACATTGAGGATGACCTGATATGGCAACTGGAGGACAGATCGTACAGTGATCTAACCCCCACTCTAGTTTATGTATCTTGCAGGTTTCTCGAAGGACGAGCTCGGGAGGACGGATACTGATGCAATCATTAGGGATGGAGTCCACTAGTACGAGTCAGAGTTTGAGTAAAAGTCCAGTCTTAGTCAAGTACGAGTCGTAGACAAATATGAGTTCTGTATCAATCCTAATATGTGTAGTCATTATGAAACCAATTGTTATCAAGTACAATAAGTAATATTGAGTTTGTTTTCAGTGTTTTCGAGTTGGGTTACAGTCCCATAAAAAGTATAGTCAAATCAAGATAAATATAGTAGTATCAGTTATAAGTAGATAGTCAGAGGCTGATGGGGTTAGTACTGCTATCCCCTGCCAATAATATCTCCTAGATCGGGGATTTTACATGTAGGGACCTCACAAGCTTCTCTAAACACTTCTCTAACTTAGGTTAATCTCTCAATAATTACTTATGTATAGCTTACTCAAGCTTTTGCTTTTGCTTATACTTGTTATTTTTCTTGTAATTAAAACCTTCCTAAAGCTTGCTATTTGTAGAAAAACTTAAGCAATTTTTAATTAATAAAAGTTGTAATCAACTTTTAAGTGGGCTTAATCTAATTTTTCCAAATATGTATAATTAGGTGTGACTAATCTCCATTATCTCCCACTTTGATTTAATCTAATTAAATAAAGCAAATGATTAGGAAATGGATTAGTTGAATGTTTTCCACTTTGATTTAATCCAATTAAATCAAGCCAAAACCACCTACTATTACATACTTACAATTATCATAATATCCTCAAATAGTAGAGATAATTATAATTTTATAATTAAGCCCTTGTGTAATTATTGAATTAATCCAATTAGCTCAAAGTAAATAATCAATGTTATCCAACAACACTTGATTATCATAGTTGATAATTATAATATCGAATATTATCCTTTATCAAAATTAATCGGCTACCCAAGTTCTCAACGAGTGCACTTTATATTGGGACTCTCTAAGGTCAGACACGTTCGTCATGTAAGCCAAGCTAATATGTACGAAATTTGGCTACCTCCGAATTCACGAAGAACACGAACGACCTTTTTAAACTATACAAGTCGATGTAATCACATATGTTTAAAAATCCCTTCGTCGTAGGCTATTCGAGTTATGCTTAGGAAGCATAGAATATATTGTCAAGTTTCCGAGGTGCACATCTCATGTCGACATGTCAAGTCGAGGTAATCAAAAATGTTTAACAATCCTTCTATTGTAGGCTATCCGAGTTATTCTTAGGAAATATAGAATATACCGTCAAGTTTCAGAGGCACACATCTTATGTCGGCATGTCCATGATTCTTCATAACTGATGTGATCCACCCTAGGTAATCGACTTTGGCCAAAGATTTAAGAATCATGACTTTACTCACATGGATACCTAAACCCCTTATGGTACGTATACGGTCCGACGGATCCTATCTTGCTTCGCACTTGATTACTTAGTGCATCAGTCCACACTCAACAAACATCTAGAGGCCAGACCATGAAAGGTTTTTGACATACATGGTATCAAAGTGTGGAGGATCTCACACAAAATCAATGTTATCCTATAGTCAAGGGATTACATATGCTAGTCGACTCGAGGAGATTCCTATTGACGGTGGTGTGTACATCTAACTATTATAAATCACCTGTGAGTCATTCAGTATTCACTTCAATGAATACCCATATGTCTATACGAGTTTCCAAAACTCATGGAAAATCAAAATAGTTTACATCTAGTGTAAAGACTATTTTAAGGCCGGTGTCATTCTTAGCATATCTATACATCAATCTAATACGCATAATGACAATATCATTAATGAGATATGAAATGAAAAATATAGTTATTTCATTAATAAATAATAAAATATGCAATCTGGATTGGCACTCGAAGCACCAACTCCACCAAACTCCCACTTGTTTAGTGCCAATCTGGATGGTACTGCAGTCTCATCTCCTCCACATGTTTATCAAATAGCTTAGAAGGTAAGACCTTTGTAAGCGGGTCTACTATGTTGTCTTGTCCTTGAACCTTCAAGACAACTATGTCTTTTTGTTTAATAATCTCTCTAATTACGCGGTAATTCCTTTCCATGTGCTTATTATCACAGTACAATGGGATCGAAACCGCAATACTAGACACAACGTCAAGTTCTGTGATAAAATTTCTAATCCAAATAGCTTCTTTAGTAGCTTCTAAAGCCGCTATAAATTCTACCTCAGTGGTGGAATCAGCTGTTGAGCCTTACTTTGAACAACGCCAACTAATTGTACCACTGTTAAGGGTAAATATGTATCCTGATGTAGATTTTCTATAAACTATATCTACCTGGAAGTCGAAGTGTGTACAACCCTTAAGTTGTAGCTCATCTTCTCCATATATCATAAACTTATCCTTAGTACCTTTAATATATTTTAGGGTATGTTTCACAGCTGTCCAATGATCATTACTTAGATTTGATTGATATCGGCTGGTCACACTGACGCCGAAACTGATATCAGGTCTAGTACATATCATAACATACATTATGCTTCCAATACAATAAGCATACAGCAAGTTAGACATCCTAACTCTCTCTTACTCAGTTTTAGGTGCCATTTTCTTCGAAAGATGTATGCCGATTGGAAAGGTACATTTGCTGCCATGCAGTTGGTAAAACTGTACCTTTCTAACATCTTATCTATGTACGTCGGTTGTGACAACCCTATAAGCTTCCTAAATCTATCTCAGTAGAGCCTTATACCTAGTATATAAGAAGCTTCACCAATATCTTTCATGGAGAAGTTCTTGCAAATGTAGGCTTTCACACTTTGCATCATTCGTATATGATTTCCTATGATAAGGATGTCATCTACATACAATACTAGAAAAACTATCATGCTCTCACTAACTTTCTTATAAATACATGGTTCTTCCTCATTTTTGATGAATCTGGATAATCTAATTATCTCATCGAAATGATAATTTCAGTTTCAGGCATCCTGTTTAAGTCCATAAATAGACTTTTGGAGCTTACAAACCAAGTTTGAAGTCTCACTGGATACGAAACCCTCTAGTTGTTCTATATAGATATCATCTTCAGTGAATCCATTTAGGAAAACGATTTTCACATCCATCTGTCATATCTCATAGTCGTGATATGAAGCAATGACTAAAATAATCCTAATGAATTTTAGCATGGCTACTGGTGAAAAAATTTTCTCATAGCCAATCCCAGGACGTTGAGTGTAACTTTCGCTACCAGTCTGGCCTTAAAGGCTTCCACCTTTCCATCGGGTCCTTGTTTTCTTTTGTAAACCTATTTACAACTAATAGGTTTAACTCCTTCAGGAAGTTCAACTAAGTCTCAGACTTGATTGGCATGCATTGAATCTATTTCGGATTTCATGGCTTCTTGTTATTTTCCCGAATCGATATCCAATATCGCTTCTTTATACGTAGTCGAATCTATTTCCTCCAAGAGGGGAACATCAACACTCACATCAGATGTTAAAAACAATCTTTCAGGAGGCTTTGTATTCTATTCAACTTAAGTAGAACCTGTGTTGTAGTTGTAGATCCTTCACCTAGTTAGATCTCCGGTTCCATCTCAGGTTCCTTATTGTTAGAATCAAACTCATCAAGTTTAATCTCTCTATAATTCCCACTTTCTCTCAAAAATTACTTTTCAAGAAAAGTTACAAAGCGAACAACAAATACATTTCGTTTCTCGGAATCGTAGAATTGATATCCCATTGAATTATCAAGATATCTAACGAACTTACATTTATACCCTATGGGTGTTAGTTTATCCCGCTATATAATTCTAATGTATGCATGACAACCCCAAATCATTACATGTCTAATACTTGGATTTATACCGAATCATATCTGATAGGAGGTCGTAGAAAAAAAACATTCGACGGAACCCTATTAAGTATGTAGGCAGCAGTAAGTAAAGCGTAACCCTAAAGATAATAAGGAATATCTGTATAGCTCATCATTGTTCGCACCATATCCAATAAAGTATGATTTCTATGCTTAGACACTCCATTGTGTTGAGGTGTTCCTGGTGGTCTATATTGAATGAGAATTCCATTGTCCCTTAAATAATTTCTGAATTCTCCCCTCATATATTCACCGTCTTGATATGATATAAGGCATTTGATGAATTTACTGGTTTTTCCTACTTTATTTCGGAATATTTTGAACTTATCAAATGTTTCCGACTTATGTTTCATCAGATAGACATATTCATATCTAGACTTGTCATCTGTGAAAGTCACAAAATATATGGAACCATCATAAGCAACATGATTTAATGGACTACACACATAATTGTGTATTAGTTCCAGTAAATCTCTGGCACGGTGTCCAATACCTAGAAATCGGGCCTTTGTCATCTTTTCTTGGATACATGACTCACCAATAGGATTATGATCTAAGGTAAAATTTTCAATCAAACTATCATTTACCAATTTGGATAGTCGTCTAACACCTATGTGGCCCAATCTCATATGCCCTAATTCAATACTATTTAATTCAGACTTCCTACTTGTAATTTTCTCTATATTAAAGACATCTCTATATGTTTCCAAAATATAGTGACCTTTGATAAAGAACATTCACATTTCAATAGATTTTCTTTATCATATAAATATAAAGTTTCATCTTTAATGTTTATTTCATATCTCTCTTTATTTAATATTGGCAGTGATATTATTTGTCTGATAAGTGAGGGAACATAATAACAGTCATGTAAATCTAATTTACATCCATTTGGGAGATCTATAACAACTGTTCCTATGGCATTGACATCCAATGTATCGCCATTGCCAACTTTAAGATGGATCTCCCCTTTATTTAGCCTTCTTTTAACCCTAATTTACTGCAGGGAATTGCATATATGAGTAGGACTGCTAGTGTCTAACACCCATCCACTATTTACATTTAAGGCTAATGAGATATCAATAATTGGAAAATTACAAAGCGTACCCGAGGGTTCTGCTTTTCCTTTTAGCTCTGGACAGTCTTACTTCCAGTGTCTAGACTTCTTGCATTGTAGACAGTAGTCACGAACTACTTTCAGTTTTGCTCCTTTGAGCTTGTTGGAGTTTTTCTTTGATATATTCTTCTTCCATATCTTTATTTTCTTTGACTTCCCAGAAGTCTTTGAAGAGCCAGCTCCACCATGAGATACAGTGTGAGGTTGCCTTTCTTCAAATCTTACTATGTCGTGCGTAGCATGTTATGAAGTTATTCGTATGTGGCTTGTATCAAATGCATATGGAAATTTAATATATAGCCAGCATAAAAACCAGACAAAGAATACATAATCAAATTACGGCCCAGCCGTTAATCAAACACAATGCCATGTTGTTCCATATATCGAATCTGGTCTATCATGTTCAAAACATTAGTGCTGACAACTCATCTCTCCTTGAGTTCAGCATGGAATAATTCCTTATACCTTCAATAAAATTCTGTCTCTTGATTTCCCTCGAACAATTTTACTCACATGGATACCTAAACCCCTTATGGTGCACATACGGTTCGAAGAATCCTATCTTGCTTCGCATTTGATTACTGAGTGCATCGGTCCACACCTAACGAACTAGAGGCCATATCATGAAACGTTTTTGACATACATGGCATCAAAATGTGGAGGATCTCACACAAAATCAATTTATCCTATAGTCAAAGGATTACATATGCTAGTCGACTCGAGGAGATTCCTATTGACGGTGGTGTGTACATCCAACTATTAGGAATCACCTGTGAGTAATTTAGTATTCGCTTCAATGAATATCCACATGTCTATACGATTTTCCAAAACTCATGGTACATCGGGTTCAACTATTGGAACTCCAATTCCAATATATGACATGTGCTAGTCTTCTAGGTTATAGGAATTTGACCGTATTCTAAAACTAACGACTATGAATATTTACTTTAAGAATAGCTTACACCTAGTGTCAAGACTATTCTAAGGTCGATGCCATTCTTAGCATATCTATACATCAATATAATATGCATAATGACAATACCATTATTGAGGTATGAAATGAAAAATAAAATTATTTTATTAATAAATAATAAAATATACAATTCGGATTGGCACTCCAAGCACCAACTCCATCAATTCCAATGTCATCGAATTGGCTCAGAGCTAAATCTTACCAATATATTAATCGAGAATGCAATATCTGGTCTAATGCATTGAACTAAATATAACAAGACATCAATTGCACTAAGATGTGGTACCTCTGGACCAAATATCTCTTCGTTATCTTCTTTAGGATGGAATTGATCCTTTTTAGGATTGAGAGATCGGACTACCATGGGAATACTTAATGGATGATCATTGTCCATGTTAAAACATTGGAGAATTTTTTCAATAAATGCATACCGATGGATAAATACTCTGGTAGCTTTATGCTCAATCTGCAAGCCGAGACAATATTTCATTTTTCCAAGTCTTTCATCTCAAATTCTCTTTTCAAATATTCAATATTTTTAGAAGCTCTTCAGGATTTCTAATTAAGTTCATGTCATCGACATACACTGCTATGATAGCAAATCCATATTTAGACTTTCCAATGAATACACATGAACATATAGGATCATTTATATATCTTTTTTCATCAAATATTCACTCAAACGATTATACCACATGCGTCTGGATTGTTTCAATCTGGATAGAGATCGTTGTAACTTTATTGAACATAGTTTACGATCCGTTAATTTATATTTTTCATTCATTTTCAATCCTTCATGGAATTTCATGTAAATATCACTGTCAAGTGACCCATATAGATATGTTGTCATTACGTCCATAAAACACATGTCTAGTCTTTCAAAGACTGTCAAACTAATTAAAGATTGAAACGTAATAGTATCCATCACAGAAGAATACATATCTTCATAATCAATACTTGGTCTCTATAAGAAACCTTGTGCAACTAGTCACACTTTTATATCTTATGATTTCATTATATTAATTAAGATTTCGTATAAATACCTATTTATAACCAACGAGTTTGACATCTTCAAAAGTCTGGACTACGGGTCCAAATATTTCCGTTTTGGCTAAATAAGTCAATTCTGCTTGAATTTTTTCTTTCTATTTAGGCCAATCGTGTCTTTGTCTACATTCATCGATAATTTGAGGTTTAAAATCATTTGTAATTTCAGTAGCTATCATGAATGTAAATATATTGTCGATGATTAATTCATTACGACCCCACATATATATCATATAAATATAATTTGTAGACTTTTTCTTTAGAAGTTTTTGTCTCTTTATGGACTTATGTCTCTTCAAAGATTTTGGTCTCTTCAGAGATCACTATTTTTCCGGTACTATTGATTATGAAAATGCGTGTGTATTTATAGCTTGAGCATTATTTGTAACAAGATCATGATCTCTTATTTTCCTCTTATAGGGAATAATATCTTTTGAACCAAGTGGTCTGTCTTACTTCTGACGTGTAACAGATAATCCATTAGCTATTTTTACATAAAATTATTCAACAGGAACATTCACTCGAGTTAGTGTATAAACAACTAGTATATGTGAATTAGTTATTTTTGATGCCTTTATAAATGCAACACATAATTGATTTACAATTTTCTACAAATGAAATATCATTCACACTTCATTTTCACATTGATTGGTACGAGCATTCAAATAAGACATGGTAAAAACATTATAAAAAAATTATGGCTTACTTCATGCAGCTTAATTTCTTTCAAAGAGAAGAAAATTATCTCATTTAATTTATAATATGTAAAATATAATTTGTTAGAAGATTCAATTGCTAACAAGATACTTCAATTAGGTCAACAATATTAATATATATATAGGTCAAAAATAAAAAAGTACATAATATAAAGTACTAATTGATATCTAATTTTCTCTCTTTAATTTCAAAGATATTTGACACATTAAAGTGAATAAGATATGCTAAATCTTTAGCCACTCTAATGATTCTTATCCTGTAATATCTAGAGTTTTTCGGAACAGTGCATGAAGATTTTCGAATTAAAGTTAAGGATTTGGAATGGGATGGTAATCTAAAATCAGAATTTATGTGTTAGAAAATAGATAGGAATATTTTAAAATAAAGTTTTGTTGTGTTGGAAAATGAGTAGTTCCGAGAATCGATTACACGATTTCTGATTTTATCGTTATACATGTAAAAATTTATTGTTTCGGCAATAAGAATTACAAAAGAACTCTGATTGAGCTGATTCTTGAATCATCAGACTTTTTTTTCCTCGAGAAGAACAACTTTCATGTTGAGCATTTTTCGAAATTTTCATCAGATGAGCTTCAAAAATATGAATTTTTGAGAAAGTCCCATGATAGTGACCTGATTGTAATTTCACGGGGTCTAAATGTAAATTTCAAAATTTTTTCTATAAATACCACTAATTTTTCTGAAATTGCAAAATGGGAAAAACTTCACAAATCCTCCGCTCGACCCCCCAGCCCCCATTTTGTGTTTCTGGTTTGATGGTCACGCCGACGGCCTGTCGGCCACCGTCGGCAGTGTGACCCGCCAAAGAGGTGCGGCAGCCACCCATCCACTTTATAGCGGTCGACGGTAGCCTCTAGATCGCTGGAAATGATAGTGAGGGAGAAATAAGTGCGGAAATAGGTTGTCTGATCTTGACTCGTCGCTTCATTTCACGACTCGAGCCACCCATCAAATCGAAGCTCTCAAGAGTACTACAAGTTGGCAGTGACGAATTTTCCGTTTCATGCACGGTTGCACATGAAACAAGGAAGGAAGATTTGGATGAATAATGACCTACTGTGAGCTCCAATCGAAAAAAGGAAGGAAGATTTGAAATGATATAAATCGTAACGTATATAGATAGTGTATGCTTATGTGAAATTAATAAATGATTTGAAACTGATGTGAATATCATATGCTTTAAAGCTTTTTTGCTAAGTTGAATTGGTGTGTGTGTGTGTGTGTATGTGTGTGTGTGTGTGTGTGTGTGTGTGTGTGTGTGTGTGTGTGTGTGTGAATAATGAAATTATGTTTGCGTGAATATAAGAGAAATGTGCTACGGTATTTGTATGTGCATATGAATCCCGAATGTCAAGCTATTATAAGGTTATCGTGATTAAAGAAAGTTAAAGTAAGTTTGTTTTGTATAAAAGATAGATTGTAATTGAATAGAATGAAATATATTTGTTTTATCGATTTGATGATATTTTATGAGCTTTGAATGTTTGGCTAATAAATCGGCATATATCAGAACTTTTCATGATAAAGTATAAATGATAACAAATGTTAATAACTCTAAACTTATTGTAACCTAATAAATTTGAAAAACTTCTAATATAATCGATTTAAATGTTCTGTTTGTAGTACTAGCATGATTACTTACTGAGTTTTTATAACTCACACCAAACCAGTTTGCTAGTTTTGCAGGTTGGCTACCAGATAGATCAACCATTTCAACTTTAGAAGTCATGCTCGAGACGCGAATCACTCAAGCGGCAGTCACCTTCGCAAGTTTACTAGGAGAAATTTTAGAAGTTTAGAATATTTGATTTATTATTTTGTTTGTTGTATTGAGCACGCCGTTTATATTAAGTAAATGATTTGATTGCTTATGATGTTGTGAGCACAAATCCTTTGAATGTTGATAGATGATATGGGCATGTAGCCCTTAGGTGATGATTTTGATATGTTGGTATGGACCTGAAGTCCCTTTTTATATTTGATGTTTATTTCAGGTTCGTTTTGATGTTAGACTGAGATCTAAGTTGTCCAATTTTAGGATACATCATGCCAAATTTCCTGTGAATTTAGTGGCTTATGGAGATGAGTGAATCTTATCTCCTGCCGGTAGCATCCTACCTCTGGCAGGGTGTTACATATCTGCTGATTATATCCATTTTTATCACTTTATCAACATGGGGATTCGTGACTATTTTCACGACATTAATCATGTCATTATTTTACATTTATATATCAATTATGATATATTTTATATTCACTTCGGGGAATAATAAATATCTTATTTTTTTAAGAAAATCAACTCACAATTTCAGCTGTGAGATAATGTTAGATAAAGTTGAGTTACACTCAATAATAATATACCATCTATGTCTTTTATAGTAGTCAGAGCTTCAAACTTTCTTGTAAAAAAATAACAAAGGAAAATATTCATCCTTCAATAATATTTATTTTCCTTAATGGTACATTCCAAGCACATGGCTGGATTCACATTTCAATATCTATACTCCATGAAATAAAATGATATAATAAAAATCCAGTTCAAAAATTTCATATTCATATATAGAACTTTAGGTTCATATTTATGATATTGTAAGCTTAGAATTTAGGTTCTAAATGTTTAAAGTTGTAACTTAGAAGTTCAAATTTTATTTTGTTCCATAAAATTTTGAATTCTCTTTTCGAAATTCATAACTCTAAACTTCAAGTTTAGATATAAAAATTATCTTAGAACTTTCAGTTCTAATTTATATGATTAATTTTCTGAACTTCAGATTCATTTATGAAAATGATAAGCATAGAACTTTTGGTTTTAACAGTTACAACTAAGAACTTCATGTCCAAATTAATTTGTAATTGTCAATAGTAATTGTATACTTATGTCTCGATATAATAACCATTTCAACGGATATATTTGAAATTCAACATATTTCTATGGCTGAATATGAAATATTTATTTTATATATAACTTAGTTCCACTTTCTAATAAAATGATGTTAAAATTCTATATATCGAACCTTATTCCTTTGTCGTAGTAGACTTTTTCTATCATATCTATACTCAGTGGAAATTAACATTTACTATTGAGAATATTAAGAAATTGATTTTGATGTTCTATGAGAATATCATATTTTATTTATAAATTATAATTCAAAACCGTAGGTTATGACATCAGAAGCTAATTTAAACTTCAAGTTCGATTAGCTTTTTATTACAATTCTAGCAACAATAATATAAATAGTATAATTCAAATAATTAAGATTAAAAAAAATATTAAATAAAAAATCATATATATTCGTATAATGCAAATAAAAAAATTTACATACACATATTTGGAAAAAATATTTCTTTGATCTAAAACTTTAGGTTCCGATCATATAATATTTTTTAGAACATCAGGTCTTAAAAAGAAGTTATATTTAGAACTTCAATTTCTAATTGATAAGGTTAATATTTAGAACTTCAAGTTCAAAAATATGGTATCATAAATTCAGAACTTTAGGTTCTATAAAAGATTTAAAATCTGAGGTTCTAATCCAAAATTTTAGGGTTATAACTTAATGTAAATTTAGAACTTTGAGTTTTATAATTGTTTTGTAATTTAAAACTTCAAGTTCTAATATAACATTAATTAATGTGATTATAACTTCAGGTTCTAATATAAAGAATTTTATTAATGATGTAAAAATTTCAAGTTCTAATTTACCTTTTGATCATTATTGGTATTTTTTCCAATAAACAAGTTACAAGCAAATAATATTAAAAACTTCAACAAGAGAATATTAACACATTTATGATTTATCCATTGAATTATAACTGAATATGAATTGAAGATTGAATGAAGGTCAAGGCACGCACCTGAAGGGATTGACAATTGTGAAATTGATTCACAACAGAAAAGCTGAAGGGATTGACAATCGTGAAATTGATTCACAATAAAAAAAACTAATTGTTTATTTCATACGAAATGAAGATAAAGGGGCACAATAATTCACCCATAAAAATTAAGAGTAGACAGTAGATCTATAATATTTTCTGATGTGGAGGATCCGATTTAATGGAAACCATAGAGCACATTCATAAAAATAATAATAAAAATACATAAAACATAACATAATAAATTAGAATTACGGGTTCTAATTTTAAAATTGAAATTCAGAACTTCAGGTTCTGAATTAGAATAATTTTAATATTGAGATTCGGAACTTCATGTTTTGAATTTGAACTACGGGTACTAATTTTAATATTAAAATTCAAAACTTCTTAGTTTGATTTATTATAATGTAAAACTTCAAGTTGCAATATTAAAAAACTAATAAGAGTTTGGATTCAGGCAACATAAGAATTAAGCATGCAAACCAAAAATCACATATAAATCATTAGCCACCATGATTTGCCTTTCGGCTTTGATTACAGTCAGAAGCCTCATATCAATCATAAACCATCATGATTGTGCTTTCGGCTTTGAAGTTGCATACAAATCATAAGCTATATTCACAGCTTCTGATTATAGCGAATTGACTTCAGGCCTTTGCATATGATGATTCGTTTTTAATTATAGCAAATCTTACTGATAACGTGTTGTAAAATAAAAAGAGAAATAGATGAAAAGAAAGAAACATTGGAAAATTGAATACTTTCTTATTGATTCTGAAAATGAATTAATTTTACAAGAGTTACTCTCGATTATAGAGAGATATTAACTTAAGATTATTATCCCTAAGTAATGTGGGATAAACTAAAATTGAAAATAAAAGTGAGGGGTCATATAATTTACAACATCCCCCATTGAGACTCATCACTTTAATTTTACAATGATTGACATGAAATTGCCCATTAAAAAACATTCTTTCCGCTGTTTCTCTTTCTTCAGATTTGGATCATTGTATCCATTGAGCTTATAGAAATGCTTTGACACCTAGTAAGACAATATGATGATTCGTTTTTTATTATAGCAAATCATACATTTCAATATTTCTTATAAATTTTTATTATTTCTATATTTTTTACCTAATGACCCTAAAAAAAGAAAATGATATCCAACTACTGTATAGATTATCATACAATACTAATTTCGAAAACACAAACTATAGTCCATGTCATTAAATATTTTTTTTAATTAATTTTGAATCAATTTTTATTCATGAATATTAAATTATTTGAATATTCTAAAAATTATCTAGAGATAATAAATACTTGATTATAAATTGGATAAAAAGTATCTCAATTAATTAAAAAAAATTAACGGTAGAATTAAAACTTATATTTTTTAAAATAACTCTTGTCCTCAAGAGTGGACACTTCATTTCAATAATCGTCTTCTTGTCAGCCATTTTTTCAAAACACCACTTCTTTTCCATTATTTGAATACTATTTATCGGGTAGGATCTTGACCTTGGCAAACATGGCACTGATACCAACCATTATGGAGACCTCACTTAAACTATTATGAATGACTCACTTTTGACTTGTTACAGAAGTCCAACTCAATCACCTTGAATCGTATCAATCACGATTACCCTAGGTTCTGATCTTATGTAGAATTAAACACAATAATCAAGACAAGTCCTGATTATTGTAATTATGGAATTCTAACAGACAATTACAATATCAACCAACAACAATAAAATCCATAATATCAAACAAAATATAAATTGCGGAAAATAAAACATTCACATAAAATCAACACAATAATTTTGGTGACGAAATGAAAAACTCGTGCGAGTAAAAAACCACTCCGGGTATATCGGTTACTAGCCTAATCTACTATATAGAGAAAAACTTACAGGGATGGTCAAGACATATGGTGGTAACTCCACCGACTCAAGTACCTCAATACTGCAAGAACTCAAGGCAACTCTTCAGCCCAGCCCACACGACCCACGATTTTCTTCAGAATCTCTGATGCACAGCAGCCAAAAATCAGTCCAATTGCACAAAATCTTCGTGACTAATTACAACTCAATTGAACTTGTTTTGTCATGGACACGTGTCAATAAAATTGGAACAAACTGAAAATTCGAGGTTATCCTAGGTTCTGACCCTATGCGGAATTATAAACAATAAGCAGGACAAGTCCTGTTACTGTTACTATGGATAAATTAACAGGCAACCACAATAACAATTAAATAAAATTATGCTGCAAATATTAAAACAATAGCATGAATTAAAGTAGCAAAATAAATCAAACCACACAAAATTCAACACAATGATTTTGGTGACGAAGTGGAAAACTCTTCCGAGTAAAAAACCACTCCGGATATAGGCTACCACCCCCGAATCCACTATATAGAGAGAAACTTACAGCGATGGTCAAGACCTATGGTGGCAACTCCACCGACTCAAGTACCTCAATACTGCAAGAACTCAAGAAACTCCTCAAGCCCGCGACCCACGGTTTTCTTCAGAACCTCTGAAGTCTCTGAGTATATTATATCACCAATGACGCCGGAACTCCGACTACCAAACTTCCTCCTAAAGAACTCTAAAGGATTAGGGAATTTGGGTTAAGTTGTGTTGAAGGTTTAATAAAGAAACATTCACACCATTAATGAAGAAGACAAGGAGATAAGAAGTCTTCAATGGTGGAATCAAAGAGAGTTGAAAACTTTTTAGTGTTTTGGCTCAAGGGAAAAGTGTTTCAGCTCTTTCAACTAATGGGGAATGGCGGCTAAGTATTATATTTATAGGTAGTGTGAAAACCTAGGGTTTTACAGGCCAAAATCGCGTTCAGATCGCAGTCGCGTTCGAACGCTTACTAGAACGCTACTCGAACGCGCCCTTTTTGTGAAGACTCGTTCGAACGCCAATCAAACGCACAACGAACGGATGCTCTCTGGAATGATCCCGTTCGAACCCAACACGAACGTGACTCGAACGTTTGCTCTCTGGAATGCTCCCGTTCGAACCCAATAAAGAAGGTACCACTAACGCCACATGTTCGAACCCATTCACGAACTCAGCACTAACGCCAATCGTTCGAACACTGCAACGAACGCACCATGAACGCAAGTCTGATGCACATCAGCCAAAAACCAGTCCAATTGCACAAAGATCTTCATGAAAGAGTACAACTCAATTGAACTTGTTTTGTCACGGACACATGCCAATAAAAATGGAACTCACAATCTCCCTCTTTGGCATTCCGTGACAAAACACTACCTAGTACAAAGACTACGGTAATAGACCCAAAAAGAAAAATAGTCAACTGTCAACCATCAAAACAGTGACTTATTACAAATGGACTCGATCTAGCACCTAATAAGTAGTCTTGAAAATCAGTGCCACCACAGCAACAAGCCTGCTACCTGAAATATCCACAAACAACAACATACCGTGAAAAGCATTGGGATAATCAAGTAAAACATAAACCAGGTAAAAATCTCATGCATGTACAAGTAGAATCTCTCTCCCCCTTAATCTTAACTCCCCTTAAAATGGAGCTATCTAAAGGATATTCTACGGCTCCCTCCTATATATTAAGGCTCTCTCCCCCTAATAATATTACTCTCCTCCCCTTTTGTCACGGAATGACAAAGGGTAAAGGAAACAGGAAAAATAACAGGAGAACAGCATGTACAAGTAGAAATCCTCTCCTCCCCCTTAATCTTAACTCCCCTTAAAATGGAGCTATCTAAAGGATATTCTACGGCTCCCTCCTATATATTAAGGCTCTCTCCCCCATTAATATATTACTCTCCCCCCTTTTTGTCACTGAATGACAAAGGGTAAAGGAAACAAGAAAAATAACAGGAGAAAAGGAGACAACATAAGAAAGAGCATAAACAAACAAGAATTACTACCGCCCTCACTAACAGGCACAAACAGTTAGCAAAATAACATAGGGAAGTAAACCAAAACTCAGAAAAAGTGCACAAGAAGGAAGAAACAAATTGGTATGCAATAACATGAAGCACACACAGACACATACTGAGATAAATAAAAATCATGTCAAAAACTGACTGAAACAGCATTTAAAGCTGACACAATGATACCCAGTCAGTATTCAGCTGTTTATGACATGAAATGATATGCATCATTTTAAAAGAGGCTAAATACAACACTTATGCATATGAGATAAACACCAAAGTATATAAAGCACTTGTGTTGAAAAATAAAGTGCATAACGAATCAAGGCTTAAAATCTTATTTTATGAGCTGGACATAGCCAAAGAAATCCATCTCTAAACAAACCAAGTCCACAAAATATGTGTTCAAACCCAGCACTACTAGGACCTGAAAATAAGCAACATTGGTTGCATGCTATATTGTTTACCCCAGAAATATCATAAGCTCATATTTAATAACTCTTTCGAGTGAAGGGTTTTTGCCCTTATCTTTTGAATTTGGCCATTTTGGCTCTTTTGCACTTAAGTCTCATTTTTTTTTTAAACTTTTGCAAAAAGGGATAACAAGGTCATCTAGTCAAAGGTCACACTATTGAGCAAACAAGATAAGATAGAAATTAGATTGCTATTCCAAAAAACTCATACATGCGACCAAGCCTTGACAAAATAAAAGCGTGTATGTGAAAGTGCAAGCACAAGATATACCAAAGGTTTTTATCACACACACTTATGCATATAGAGCATCAAGAAAAATAAAGCATATTATACATGCATAATCATGTATCATACATACCAGGATCACATGCATAAGCTCTTCATGCTCTAACAAGCCATACAAAAATTATAATTTTTGTCTTTTTCATTTTTTTTTGTATTTTTTTCAGATTTTAACAAATAAAAATAAAGACACAAACAGACTTGTAAAATATCCAATGGTACGTGGAGTTGTATCCCAAGTGCAGATCATACTACCGTCCATTCGGAATCGGCTATGAAATTTATGTTCGGGTTTCCATCCTATATACCAAGAGACATATAACAAAAACAAGACACACACACACACACCCATATGCTGTGAAAACAAAATAAACGTGCTAAAAAATAAAAACACACGCACACACACATGCAATGAGAAAATAAAATTGCATCTTTTAAGCAGAGTTACAACCGAAGTGCACTCTCATCATGTCCATCAGGACACGCAGAAGAAGATGGGAAGTCATCTTGCTTCCTCACCCAAACCTTTCTAGGAGCCTCTTTCACATGAGAATTCCCAGACAACAAAGCAAGTTTCTCACTCAAGAATTGAGCTTGTTTGGTTAGTGCAGAAACTTAAGACATTAGATTTGACGAATCAAATCTAGGAGACATACTCTTAGGCCTTCTCTTTTGCTTGTGCAACATGAAGCACTTAGGCCTAATGTGTCATGCCTTGCCACAGTGATGGCAAACAGGCACAAACCTCGGATGAGAGCGAGGTTTAGCCACAACACCTCTAGATTGAGGTTGGGAAACAGGACGAGGAATAACAGGAGGAGAAACATGACTACACATAACAGGTTTCTTACCTAAGTCACGTTTAGCTGTTACAGGCACAGCTTTGGAAGAAGAAGCCTTATTACAGTTAGGCTCAGAAGAAATACCTAACATACGGTCCACCTTTTTATTTCCACTAGAAAATACGGACAATTGGGTTCTAGCATCTTCAAGTTCGGTCTCTAATATTTGGACTCTATTAGCTAGGCCTCTATTCCTCTCCTCTAGGTCATCAACCATCAAAAGGCTTTGCTTAAATTTGGCTTGAGCTTCATTCTTTTCTATCTCAACAGCTTTCAGCCTTTTATTGACCTCTATGTTAGTCTTCTTAATAGCTAAACTCTCATTAAACAGTTCAATATAAGCTACCTGAAGACTTTCCTCATCTACAGACTCATCAAGAGAGACTTCTGAATCAGCATCATTAACCACAATCTCTCTCTCACTAGTCACACTAGCAGTAAAGGCAATAAAATTTTTCTTGCCTTTAGAAGACTCATCAGAAGAATAACCACCTTCTGAATCACTAGGAGAGGCAGCCATGGCTTTCTTGCTTTTAGCCTTAAGATATATGGGAAACTCAGGTCTAATGTGCCCATATCCTTCACACTCATGGCATTGGACATCACGGGATCTACTACCCCTATCCTCTCTAGACTCTTTCCTGCTATGCCTACTCTCTCTAGGCATAATCCATATCCCTGTTAATGCTATGGCCACTCTTCTTAAGTTTAAGAAATTTCTTAAACTTCTTTGCAAACAAGGCCAAATCATGATCCGTGATAGTATCATCATCACTAGACGAATCATGCACAACTTCCTTAGCGATTTTCATCGCAAACGTTTTTGGCTCTCTATAACCAGGAAGTTTTTTCTCATAAACCTGCAGCTTTCCTATGAGTTCATCTAAATTAAGCTGATCGAGGTCATTGCTTTCCTCGATAGCGGTGATTTTGGGTAGGAACTTATCAGGTAGGGATCTCAGGATTTTTCTAACTATCCTACTGGTAGGAATAGTCTCACCTAGGTTAAAACTAGAGTTAACAATATCATTAATCTCAGCATAAAACTCATCAAAGGTCTCATCATCTTTCATTCTAGCGACCTCAAAACTAGTAGCAAGATCATGGAGTCGATTATTTTTAAC
This sequence comes from Zanthoxylum bungeanum, assembly GCA_019454045.1. NCBI lineage: Eukaryota > Viridiplantae > Streptophyta > Magnoliopsida > Sapindales > Rutaceae > Zanthoxylum > Zanthoxylum bungeanum. The sequence goes on from SKCR01043595.1 coordinate 142,756, forward strand.
AAATAATGTGCCCTCATGCACAGTCTGCAGGATGTCCCAAGCATCCTTGGCTATCTCACTCATTGAGATTCTCCTAAACTCAGCATAACAAACAGCACCATGTATGGCATTAAAAGCCTTGCTGTTCTATTGTTAGCATCAAATTCGTCATTGGTCCAGGTCAATTATCTTTAGGGAAGAGACCCCATCAACAACAACAATGGGAGGATTCCACCCGTGTTCAACAGTCATCCAGACCCTCTCATCTAAGGACCTAAGGAACGCTCTCATGCGAACCTTCCAATGTAAATATTCCGTGCCATCAAAAAATGGCGGACAATTCAAGGGGTTGACTAAGTTCCATAGCTAACGGGTCAATGATCGAGTTCAGGCTCTGATACCAATTGAAAATTCGGGGTTATCCTAGGTTCTGACTCTATGCCGAATTATAAACAATAAGCAGGACAAGTCCTGTTACTGTTACTATGGATAAATTAACAGGCAACCACAATAACAATTAAATAAAATTATGCTGCAAAATATTAAAATAATAGCAGGAATTAAAGCAGCAAAATAAATCAAACCATACAAAATTCAACACAATGATTTTGGTGACGAAGTGGAAAACTCTTCCGAGTAAAAAACCACTCCGGGTATAGGCTACCACCCGAATCCACTATATAGAGAGAAATTACACTACGCAGATGGTCAAGACCTATGGTGGCAACTCCACCGACTCAAGTACATCAATACTGCAAGAACTCAAGGAACTCCTCAAGCCCGCGACCCACGGTTTTCTACAGAACATCTGAAGTCTCTGAGTATATTATATCACCAATGACGTCGGAACTCCGACTACCAAACTTCCTCCTAAAGAACTCTAAAGGATTAGGGAATTTGGGTTAAGTTGTGTTGAAGGTTTAACAAAGAAACATTCACACCATTAATGAAGAAGACAATGAGATAAGAAGTCTTCAATGGTGGAATCAAAGAGAGTTGAAAACGTTTTAGTGTTTTGGCTCAAGGGAAAAGTGTTTCAGCTCTTTCAACTAATGGGGAATGGCGGCTAATTGTTATATTTATAGGTAGGGTGAAAACCTAGGGTTTTGCAGGCTAAAATCGCGTTTAGATCGCAGTCTCGCGTTCGAACGCTTACTAGAACGCTACTCGAATGTGCCCTTTTTGTGAAGACTCGTTTGAACGCCAATCGAACGCACAACGAATGGATGCTCTCTGGAATGATCCCGTTCGAACCCAACACGAACGTGACTCGAACGTTTGCTCTCTGGAATGCTCACGTTCGAACCCAATAAAGAACGTGCCACTAACGCCACATGTTCGAACCCATTCACGAACTCAGCACTAACGCCAATCGTTCGAACACTGCAACGAACGCACCACGAACGCAAGTCTGATGCACATCAGCAAAAACCAGTCCAATTGCACAAAGATCTTCATGAAAGAGACAACTCTCAATTGAACTTGTTTTGTCACGGACACATGCCAATAAAAATGGAACTCACACTAACAATTCCCTTTCCCGAAAGAATTCATCTTCAAATTTAAACTGGCCGGTTTGAAATGGAAACTCTGGGAATGAATTCATTATGATGATTGTTTAATCTAAATGATGGGGAAAAAACACAAAAGCTCCATTTACAATCACATCATCAAATTCCTATAAATAAAAAAATGCAAATAATATACAAAGAATTATTAATTGCACCCAACTCAATCTCAAATACCTTTTGTTTCACCCCTTATCATCCTTGACCTCACCAGCTTTTTTCTCATCCTCACTTGTGGCTATTTTTATTTCACTTTCACCACTCACTCACTTCTCTCTTCTCCACCACGACCCCATCTCTCTTTCCCTCATCATCTATCTTCAATATCAATATATTCTCACAAGCTTGCAGTAGTGATAAAAGAACAAAAGTAACATTTTCCCACATTATGTATAAAGCTATATGAAAATTCGGGGTTATCCTAAGTTCTGACCCTATGCGGAATTACAAGCAATAAGCAAGACAAGTCCTTATTACTGCTACTATGGATAAATTAACAGGCAACCACAATATCCAATAATTAATTATGCTGCAAATATAAAAACAATAATAATAAATTAAAATAGAAAATTAAATCAATCACACAAAATCAACACAATATTTTGGTGACGAAGTGGAACTCTTCCGAGTAAAAAACCACTCCGGGTATAGGCTACGCTACCACCCGAATCCACTATATAGAGAAAAACTTACAACGATGGTCAAGACCTATGGTGGCAACTCCACCGACTCAAGTACCTCAATAATGTAAGAACTCAAGGCAACTCCTCAAGCCCGTGACCCACGGTTTTCTTCAGAACCTCTGAAGTCTCTGAGTAGATAATATCACCAATTGACGCCGGAACTCCGACTAACAAACTTCCTCCTAAAGAACTCTAAAGGATTAGGGAATTTGGTTTAAGTTGTGTTGAAGGTTTAACAAAGATGGAATCTCACCATTAATGAAGAAGACGAGAAGATAAAAAGTCTTCAATGGTGGAATCAAATAAGGTTGAAAGCTTTGAAGGATTTTGGCTCAAAGGATTTGTGTTTCAACCATTGGGGAAGGTGGCTCAATGTTTGTTTATATAGGTAGGGCAATCTTAGTCTTATTTTGACTTAAAAACGTGTCTAAGAAAACCTACTTACGCAGGGACGTTCGAACGCACTTCAAACGCAACTCAAACGCAAATTTTCTGCCTCGAAAACCCGTTCGAACAAATTTACGAACGCAACTCGAACGCGGAACGCGGACTGGTTTTCAAGGGCCACTTAAAATGCTTTTAATTTTCTCGTCTCTTGGCCAAATCATGAGTTTTTATATGTACTGAATCGTCTTCGAGTCTACTTTCCAATGCAACTGATCTCATATCAATTGGAGCTCTAAATCTTCTAAAATATTCAAAAGAATAAATGTCACTCTGAAATCTCTATCTCATGTTTCCAAATACTTGTCCAATTGCTCCGAGATCTTCAAGACTCATTACAACTCAATTGAAATTGTTTTGTTACGGACATTGTCAATAAAAATGGAACTAACAATCTCCCCATTTGGTATTCCGTGACAAAACACTACCTATTACAAAGACTACGGTAATAAATCCAAAAGAAAATAGTCAACTGTCAACCATCAAAACAGTGACTTATTACAAATGGACTCGATTTAACATCTAACAAAGTAGTCTTCAAAATAATGCCACCACAGCAACATACCTGCAACCTGAAACATCTACAAACACAAACATACCGTGAAAAGCATTGAGATAATCAAGTAAAACATAAAGCATGTAAAAATCTCATGCAATACAAGTAGAAATCCCACTCCCCCTAATCTTAAATCCCACTCCCCTAAAACGACTCCCCTTAAACGAGATATCTAAGGATATTCTACGGCTCTCTTATATATTAAGGCACTCCCCTTTAATATTGCACTCCCCCTTAATATTACTCTCCCCCTTTTTGTCACGAAATGACACAGGGTAAAAGAAAGAGGAAAAAAAACAGGATAACAAGAGACAACACATGCAAGAGCATAAACAACAGGAAACAGGAATTACTCCCCATCACAAACAGGCACATACAGTTAGCAAAATAACACACGGGAATTAAATCAAAACTCAGAAAAAATGCACAAGAAGGAAGAAACAAATTGGTATGCAATAACATGAAGCACACACAGGCACATACTGAGATAAATAAAAAAATCCTGTCAAAAACTGACTGAAACAGTATTTTAAGCTGATACAATGATACCCAGTCAGTATTCAGCTGTTTATGACATGAAACAATATGCGTTATTTTAAAAGTGGCTAAATACAATACTTATGCATATGACATAAACACCAAAGCATATAAAGCACTTGTGTGGAAAAATAATAAACTGTATAACGAATCAAGGCTTAAGACCTTATTTTATGAGCTGGACACAGCCAAAGAAATCCATCTCTAAACAAACCAAGTCCACAAAATAGGTGTTCAAACCCAGCACCACTAGGACCTGAAAATAAGCAACATTGGTTGCATGCTATAATATCTACCCCAGAAATATCATGAGCTCATATTTATAACTCTTTCGAGTGAAGGGTTTTTTGCCTTTATCTTTTGAATTTTGCCATTTTGGCTCTTTTACACTAGAGTCTCATTTTTTTAAAAAAAATTTATTTCTTTTTACTTTTGCGAAAGGGGATAGCAAGGTCAACTAGTCAAAGATCACACTATTGAGCAAACCAGATATGATAGAAATTAGATTGCGATTCCAAAAACTCATACATGTGACCAAGCCTTGACAAAATAAAAACGTGTATGTGAAGGTGCAAGCACAAGATATACCAAAGGTTTTTATCACACACACTCATGCATATAGAGCATCAAGAAAAATAAAGCATATCATACATGCATAATCATATATCCTATATACCAGGATCACATGCATAAGCTTTTCATGCTCTAACAAGCCGTAAAATAAAATAATTTTTGTCTTTTTCGTTTTCATTTTTTTTTTGATTTTTTTTTAGATTTTAACAAATAAAAATAAAGACACAAACATGCTTGTAAAACATCCAATGGTACGTGGAGTTGTATCCCGAGTGCAGATCATACTACCGTCTATTCGGAATCGGCTATGAAATTTATGTCCGGGTTTCCATCCTATATACCAAGGGACATATAACAAAAACAAGACAAACACACACCCATATGCTGTGAAAATAAACTAAACGTGCAAAAACATAAAAACACGACACACACATGCAATGAGAAAATAAAAATACAACTTCTAAGAGGAGTTACACCGAAATGCACTCTCATCATGCCTATTAGGATCAAGGTAACAGAAGTAATTAGGAAGTCATCTTGCTTCTCACCCCAACCTACCTTTCTAGGAACCTCTTCCACATGAGTGTTCCCAGACAACAAAGCAAGTTTCTCACTCAAGAATTGAGCTTGTTTGGTTAGTGCATAAACTTGAGAAGCTAGATTTGAAGAGTCAAATCTAGGTGACACCTTCTTAGGCCTCTTCTTTTGCTTGTGAAGCATGAATCACTTAGGCCTAATGTGTCTCGCCTTGCCACAATGATGGCACACAGGCACAAACCTCGGATGAGAGAGAAGTTTACCCACAACACCCTCTAGATTGAGGTTGGGAAACAGGACGAGGAACAACTGGAGGAGAAACATGACTACACACAACATGTTTTTTTACCTAAGTCATGTTTAGCTGCAACAGGTACAGCTTTGGAAGAAGAAGCCTTATTAAAGTTAGGCTCAGAAATAATACCTAACATACGATCCACCTTTTTATTTCCACTAGAAAATACGGACAATTGGGTTCTAGCATTTTTAAGTTCGGTCTCTAATATTTTGACTCTATTAACTAGGCCTCTGTTCCTCTCCTCTAGGTCATCAACCACCAAAAGGCTTTGCTCAAATTTAGCTTGAGCTTCATTCTTTTCTAACTCTACACAGTTTTCAGCCTTTTATTGACCTCTAAATTTGTCTTCTTAATAGCTAAACTCTCATTAAACAATTCAACATAAGCTACTTGAAGACTTTCCTCATCAATAGACTCATCAAGAGAGACTTCCGAATCAGCATCGTTAACAACTATCTCTCTCTCATCTGTCACACTAGCAGTAAAAGCAATATAATTGCCTTTAGGAGAATCATCACCTTCAGAATCACTAAGGGATGCTGCCATGACTTTCTTACCTTTAGCCCTAAGGTATTTGGGACACTCAGATCTAATATGCCCATATCCTTCACATTCATGACACTGGACACCACGGGATCTACTTTCCCTATCCTCTCCAGACTCTCTCCTACTATGCCCACTCTCTCTAGGCTCATCCTCCCTATCTCTACTACTGCTATGGCCTTTCTTCTTCAGCTTAAGGAATTTCCTAAACTTCTTAGCGAACATGGCTAAGTCATGATCCTTAAGAATATCATCATCACTAGATGGATCATGAACAACTTCTTTCGCGATCTTCATCGCTATAGTTTTGGGCTTTTGATACCCAGGAAGTTTCTTCTCATAAACTTACAGTTTTCCTACGAGTTCTTCTAAATCAAGCTTATCGAGGTCATTGCTTTCCTCTATGGCGGTGATCTGGGGTAGGAAATTTATCAGGCAGAGATCTAAGGATTTTCCTAATTATCCTATTGGTAGGTATAGTCTCACCTAGGTTAAAACTAAAGTTAACGATATCGTTAATCTCAAGCATAAACTCATCAAAGGTCTCATCATCTTTCATATGGGTGACCTCAAACCTAGTGGCTAAATCCTGGAGTCTATTACTTTTAAAACACAGTGTGCCCTCATGCACAGTACAGAGATGTCCCAAGCATCCTTGGCTATCTCACACATAGAGATCTACTAAATTCAGCAGAACAAACCGCACCATGTATGGCATTAACAGCCTTGCTGTTCCTATTGCTAGCATCAAATTCGTCCTTGGTCCAGGTCTTTTTATCTTTAGGGGAAGATACCCCATCAATAATAACAACGAGAGGTTTCCACCCGTGTTATACTGTCATCCAGACCCTCTCATCTAAGGACTTAAGGAACGCTTTCATGCGAACCTTCCAATGTAAATATTCAGTGCCATTAAAAAATGGCGGACAATTCAAGGGTTGACTACGCTCCATAGCTAAGGGGTCAAGGATCGAGTTCAGGCTCTGTACGAATTGAAAATTCTGGGTTATCCTAAGTTCTGACCCTATGCAGAATTACAAGCAATAAACAAGACAAGTCCTGATTACTACTGCTACTATGGATAAATTAACAGGCAACCACAATATCCAACAATTAATTATGCTGCAAATATAAAAACAATAATAATAAATTAAAGTAAAAATTAAATCAATCACACAAAATCAACACAATAATTTGGTGACGAAGTGAAAAACTCTTCCGAGTAAAAAACCACCCACTCCGGGTATAGGCTACCACCCGAATCCACTATATAGAGAAAACTTACAGCGATGGTCAAGACCTATGGTGGCAACTACACACCGACTCAAGTACCTCAATACTGCAAGAACTCAAGGCAACTCCTCAAGCCCGCGACCGCACCCACGGTTTTCTTCAGAACCTCTGAAGTCTCTGAGTAGATTATATCACCAATTGACGTCGGAACTCCGACTACCAAACTACCAAACTTCCTCCTAAAGAACTTTAAAGGATTAGGAGATTTGGGTTAAGTTGTGTTGAAGGTTTAACAAAGATGGAATCTCACCATTAATGAAGAATACAAGAAGATAAAAAGTCTTCAATGGTTGAATCAAATAAGGTTGAAAGCTTTGAAGGATTTTGGCTCAAATGATTTGGTTTCAAACCATTGGGGAAGGTGACTCAATATTTGTTTATATAGGGCAAATGAAAAGGTTTCCTAGTCTTATTTTGGCTTAAAAACGTGTCTAAGAAACCTACTTACGCAGGGCATTCGAACGCACTTCAAACGCAAAGTTTCTGCTGCATCGAAAACGTTCGAACGAAATTTACGAACGCAACTCGAACGCGGAAACGCGGACTGGTTTTCATATGGGCACTAAATGCTTGTAACTTTCTCGTCTCTGGCCAAATCATGAGTTCTTTATATGTACGATACGCGATCGTCTTCAAGTCTACTTTCCAATGCAACTGACCTCATATCAATTGGATCTCTAAATCTTCTGAAATATCAAAGAGTAAATATTGCTCTGAAATCTCTATCTCATGTTGCCAAATACTTGTTTTGTTACGGACATTGCCAATAAAAATGGAACTAAACACTATATATATCCTTATACACATCATATCAAACTTTTCTTCCCAACTACCACGGTCTATTGCCCTGCAAGATGTGAATCTTAGTCAAATGAACCACATCACACAGAGCTTCATTACTATTCCTTCCAATAGATAAATTGACCATGACTTGTTTAGTTACCCTAAGCTCTCTACAATCATCTAATTATAAATTATAAGGTCTCTGATTCTTAAGCAAAGGTAGTCCTAAGTTCTCCACGAGGCTATACAACCAAATTAGTACAGCTCCCCACCCACCATTGGTGATCATGCAATAATATTTGCTGCTAACATGACATCTAGTTTGGAACCAATTAGTACGATAGATGTCCTCACTCTGTGAGTCCATATCAAGCTGTAAAAATGGTTAAATTAAAAAAAAATACTGAAAAAAATGTTAGTAAAGAAAACCTTACAACACTCCCCGCACTCAGGATTTACACTCACAATGACATTCCAGTCGTATTTTAAACTCAGTCGGCTTTTATCCTCTTTTAAGCTTGCACTCTCTTATCTTTTATCACTCGTTGTTTCCTTGATTATTTTCTTTGAAAACTCACAAACTCAATCAAGAATGAGTAACTAAGCTTTGTTCCTAACAACCAAAATTTCAACAAACTAATAATAAGATACAAAGAAGCAGAATCACAAAAAAGATCATTGAAACAAGACAAAGAATAAAAGATCAAAAATTAAGATCTAAGAAACAGAAAAAACAAGAAAACTCACAAAAAAAGAAGCAAGACTCATTGCAAGACTATAGCAATTACATGTCCTATGTAATGCAATTACCACTCCTAATAATCAATATTGAATATCTTACTTTCTTGACATTTTTTAATAAATAAATGGTTATAATATAAACAGAACAGCCTTGCGCAAATTAGCTCATTGCACTCTAAATAAGTTTCCTTATTTGTTATGGTCAGTAACTTACACACCAAGTATCTAACAAGAATTAGTTATATTCTTCAAATAAGAAAACCTAAAGCAGTAAGGAAACACACTTCAACAAGAAAACAAACAAACCAAATCAAACCCGAATGATTCACGCAAGTTTCAAAGAAATTAAATCTGAAACAAGACAACCACACCAAATTATGAAGAATAAACGGAAAAGAATTCCTGACCTGAATCAAGCCTCTCTTTCACGCAAATTCAACAATAAGACTAACAAAATTCAAGTTCAAGAACTCAAGAAGAATAAGATTGAAGAAACCTAGAGAATGCAATCTCAAGGACAATAAAGACACAACACAATCAAAAAAATCAAAAAAAAAAAAACACAAAGATGAAGGGGGTTGAGCTGATCGTTTTATTCATATTAAAAATTATGTGAAGTGTGTGCTTCATCAAAAAGACGAAATGCATAATCTTTTTTGAATAAACATGAATCATCAATCCAATAACATATTACATCTATGTATGAAATGACTGTCAATGGTCACTCCATATCTCATTACAAATTGAAACACGACCTTAAGTTTTAAGAAAATAATTCCTTTAAATTATTTGACCTTTTGCGTACAAATCCATCAATTTTCTTTATATGTCATTCTGGTAAGTTAACATACAACATGATTCAAATTTTCATGCATTCAATTATTAAAAGACGTTTTTTCACCAAAAGTAAAAGTTAAATATTCATGACAATAAATTTAGGTAAATTATTTTTCTATTGATATTCATTATTTAAATAATTTAGTAGAATAAGAAGAACCTGGACCAAAATAGAAAACATTTTCATTTGTGTTTGTGTTGCATCAATTCCAAACTCAACTTTATGAGTACTCCGTCCGTCATAGTTCTATATCCACCGGTGTGTTTGTAAGTATTATTTCAAAATAATTGCAAACATCATTCTTCTCACCAGTGACATCATTCACGACCATGGTGAAAATATTTTATTAACATTTCAGAATCTCGATTTCTCACTTGAATACGTGAGGTCATTTCACCGGTGATATGTTGAATGGTATTGATAAGTGCTGTTTATGCCCACTTATTCATGCATTCTTTGCTTATTATTTTGTTAGATTTCATGTCATTTAATGTATTTTGTAGTTTCTTTTATGTTTTATTGATAGGAAGCATTGGAACATGGATCTTAAGGCAAATGGACTTGTTTGGGGCCTTACGGAAAGCATCGGAAGCACATTTGAGAGTAAAATACGTAGAAATCACTATCCGGAAATTTTGGGCTGGCCCCGCGATGCCCAGACATGATCTATACATGATTCATGAGAGTTCAACGTCGCAATGCCACTTCCGATGTCGCGACGCTACGGCAGATGTCCGGAATCTTCAGTTTTTAGTGTTTTAAACGTATAAGGATTCTAGGACTTCCCTATAAATACATAAGTTCATCCAAAACCTAAATAGAAGATCAATACACAACTCAAAAGTTAAAAACACATATTTTAGAGAGATCCAAGGAGGAAGATTGAAAAACGACAAAAAAGACAAAGGTGGTGATGTCCGAAGGCGAAAGGATTCGATTTGAGTTTAATCTTTTTAGTTTGTTTCTGTCTTTAAATCTAGTTGTGAGTTCCATTTTATTGGCATGTGTCCGTGACAAAACAAGTTCAATTGAGTTGTAATCTTTCATGAAGATCTTTGTACAATTGGACTGGTTTCTGGTTGCTGTGCATCAGACATGCGTTCGTGGTGCGTTCGTTGCAGTGTTCGAATGATTGTCATTGGTGCTGCGTTTATTATTGGGTTCGAACATGTGGCGTTAGTGGCACAGTCTTTATTGGGTTCGAACGAAAGCATTCCAAAGAGCAAACGTTCGAGTCACGTTCTTGTTGTGTTCGAACGGGATCATTCCAAAGAGCATCCGTTCATTGTGCGTTCGATTGGCGTTCGAACGATTCTTCACAAAAAGGGCGCGTTCGAGTAGTGTTATAGTAAGCGTTCGAACTCGACTGCGATCTGAACACGATTTTGGCCTGCAAAACCCTAGGTTTCACCCTACCTATAAATATAACACTTAGCCGCCATTCCCCATTAGTTGAAAGAGCTGAAATACTTTTCCCTTGAGCCCAAGCTTTCAACTCTTATTTGATTCCACCATTGAAGACTTCTTATCTCATTGTCTTCTTCCTTAATGGTGTGAAAGTTTCTTTGATAAAACTTCAACACAACCTAACCCAAATTCCCTAATCCTTCAGAGTTCTTTAGGAGGAAGTTTGGTAGTCGGAGTTCCGGCGTCATTGGTGATATAATCTACTCAGAGACTTCAGAGGTTCTGAAGAAAACCGTGGGTCGCGGGCTTGAGGAGTTCCTTGAGTTCTTGCGGTATTGAGGTACTTGAGTCGGTGGAGTTGCCACCATAGGTCATGACCATCGCTGTAAGTTTTTCTCTATATAGTGGATTCGGGTGGTAGCCTATACCCGGAGTGGTTTTTTACTCGGAAGAGTTTTCCACTTCTTCACCAAAATTATTGTGTTGAATTTTGTGTGATTGATTTATTTTCCGTAATTTATATTTCGCTTTAAATTAATATTGTGGATTTAATTATTGTTGGTTGATTTAGTAATTGCCTGTTTCTATTCCATAGTAGCAGTAACAGGACATGTCCTGCTTATTGTTTGTAATTCCGCATAGGGTCAGAACCTAGGATAACCTCAAACTTTCAATTGGTATCAGAGCCTGAACTCGATCCTTTACCCGTTAGCTATGGAACGTAGTCAACCCTTGAATTGTCCGCCATTTTTTGATGGCACAGAATATTTACATTGGAAGGTTCGCATGAAAGCGTTCCTTAAGTCCTTAGATGAGAGGGTCTGGATGACTGTTGAACACGGGTGGAAACCTCCCGTTGTTGTTGTTGATGGGGTCTCTTCCCCTAAAGATAAATTGACCTGGACCAATGACGAATTTGATGCTAGCAATAGGAACAGCAAAGCTGTTAATTCCATACATGGTGCTGTGTGTTCTGCTGAGTTTAGGAGAATCTCAATGTGTGAGATAGCCAAGGATGCTTGGGACATCCTGTAAACTGTGCATGAGGGCACATTGTCTGTTAAAAATAATAGACTCCAGGATTTAGCCACTAGGTTTGAGGTCGCCAAAATGAAAGATGATGAGACCTTTGATGAATTCTATGTTGAGATTAACGACATTGTTAACTCAAGTTTTAACCTATGTGAGACTATACCTACCAATAGGATAGTTAGGAAAATCCTTAGATCCCTGCCTGATACATTCCTACCCAAGATTACCTCCATCGAGGAAAGCAATGACCTCGATAAGCTTGATTTAGAAGAACTCGTAGGAAAACTGCAAGTTTATGAGAAAAAACTTCATGGGTATCAAAAGCCCAAAACTATAGCGATGAAGATCGCAAAGGAAGTTGTTCATGATCCATCTAGTGATGACGATACCTTTACGGATCATGATTTGGCCTTGTTTGCTAAGAAGTTTAGGAAATTTCTTAAACTTAAGAAGAGTGGCCATAGAAGTAACAGAGATAGGGAGGTTATGCCTAGAGAAAAGAGGCATAGCAGGAAAGAGTCTAGGGAGGATAGGGGTAGTAGATCCCGTGATGTCCAATGCCATGAGTGTGAAGGATATGAGCACATTAGACCTGAGTGTCCCACATATCTGAAGGCTAAATGTAAGAAAGCCATGACAGCCTCTCCCAGTGATTCAGAAGGTGGCTATACCTCTGATGAGTCTCCTAAAGACAAGAACAATTATATAGCATTTACTGCTAGTGTGACTGATGAGAGAGATTATTGTGAATGATGCTGATTCTGAAGTCTCTCTTGATGAGTCTATAGATGAGGAAAGTCTTCAAGTAGCTTATGTTGATCTGTTTAATGAGAGTTTAGCTATTAAGAAGACTAATATAGAGGTCAATATAAGGCTGAAAGTTGTAGAGCTAGAAAAGAATGAAGCTCAAGCCAAATTTAAGCAAAGCCTTTTGATGGTTGATGACCTAGAGGAAGTTAATAGAGTCCAAATATTAGAGACCGAATTGAAGATGCTAGAACCCAATTGTCCGCATTTTCTAGTGGAAATAAAAAGGTGGACCGTATGTTAGGTATTATTTCTGAGCCTAACTTTAATAAGGCTTCTTCTTCCAAAGCTGTGCCTGTAGCAGCTAAACATGACTTAGGTAAGAAACCTGTTGTGTGTAGTCATGTTTCTCCTCCTGTTGTTCCTCGTCCTGTTTCCCAACCTCAATCTAGAGGTGTTGTGGGTAAACCTCGCTCTCATCCGAGGTTTGTGCCTGTGTGCCACCACTGTGGCAAGGCTTGACATATTAGGCCTAAGTGCTACATGTTGCACAAATATAAGAGAAGGCCTAAGAGTGTGTCTCCTAGATTTGATTCGTCAAATCTAATGTCTCAAGTTTCTGCACTAACCAAACAAACTCAATTCTTGAGTGAGAAACTTGCTTTGTTGTCTGGGAACTCTCATGTGGAAGAGGTTCCTAGAAAAGTTTGGGTGAAGAAGCAAGATGAATTCCCATCTTCTTCTGCGTGTTCTGATGGACACGATGATAGTGCACTTCGGTGTAACTCTGCTTAAAAGATGCATTTTTATTTTCCCATTTCATGTGTGTGTGCGTGTATTTTATGTTTTTGCACGTTTTTCCTGTTTTCACAGCATATGGGTGTGTGTGTGTGTCTTGTTTTTGATATATGTCCCTTGGTATATAGGATGGACACCCGGACATAAATTTCATAGCCGATTCCGAATGGACGGTAGTACGATCTGCACTCGGGATACAACTCCACGTACCATTGGATGTTTTACAAGTCTGTTTGTGTCTTTATTTTTATTTGTTAAAATCTGAAAAATTCAAAAAAATAGAAAATGAAAAAGACAAATTTTTTTTTCGGCTTGTTAGAGCATGAAAAGCTTATGCATGTGATCCTGGTATGTAGGATATATGATTATGCATTTATTATATGCTTTTATTTTTCTGGATGCTCTATATACATGAGTGTGTGTGATAAAACCCTTTGGTATATCTTGTGCTTGCAATTCACATACACGTTTTTATTTTATCAAGGCTTGGTCGCATGTATGAGTTTTTGGAATAGCAATCTAATCTCTTCCATACTTTGTTTGCTCAATAGTGTGACATTTGACTAGATGACCTTGCTATCCCCTTTTGCAAAGTAAAAAGAAATAAATTTTAAAAAAAAATGAGACTCAAGTGCAAAATAGCCAAAATGGCTAAATTCAAAAAATAAGGGCAAAAACTCTTTACTCGAAAGAGTTGTAAAATATGAGCTCATGATATTTATGGGGTAAACAATATAGCATGAAACCAATGTTGCTTATTTTCAGGTCCTAGTGGTGCTGGGTTTGAACACCTATTTTGTGGACTTGGTTTGTTTAGAGATGGATTTCTTGGGCTGTGTCCAGCTCATAAAATAAGATTTTAAACCTTGATTCGTTATGCACTTTATTTTTCCACGCAAGTGCTTTATATGCTTTGGTGTTTATGTCTATGCATAAATGTTGTATTTAGCTACTTTTAAAATGATACATATTGTTTCATGTCATAAACAGCTGAATATTGACTTGGTATCATTGTATCATCTTGAAATGTTGTTTCAAGCAGTTTTTGACATGATAGTTTGTTTATCTCATTGTGTGCGTGTATATGCTTCATATCTTTGCATATCATTTATTTTGCATATCATTGAGTGTTTTCTTCCCATTTGCTTATTTTTTTACTAACTGAGTTAGCCTGTTAGTGAGGGGGAGTTAGTCCTGTTTGTTTATGCTCTTGCATATGTTGTCTCCTGTTCTCCTGTTATTTTTCCTGTTTCTTTTATCCTTTGTCATTTCGTGACAAAAAGGGGGAGAGTGATATATTAAGGGGGAGAGCCTTAATATAGTGAAGGGGCCGTAGAATATCATCTAGATATCTCCATTTTAAGGGGAGTTAAGATTAAGGGGGATATGGATTTCTACTTGTTCATGCATGAGTTTTATATATACCTGTTTAATGTTATACTTGATAATCTCAATGCTTTTAACGGTATATTGTTGTTTGTGGATGTTTCAGGTAAACAGGTTTTGTTGCTGAGATGGCTTTATTTTGAAGACTACTTGGTTATGTATTAGATCGAGTCCTATTGTAATAAGTCACTGTTTTGATGGTTGACAGTTGGCTTTTATTTTTGGATCTATTACCGTAGTCTTTGTATTAGGTAGTGTTTTGTCACGGAATGCCAAATGGGGAGATTGTGGGTTCTATTTTTATTGGCATGTTTCCGTGACAAACAAAGTTCAATTGAGTTGTAATCTTTCATGAAGATCTTTGTGCAATTGGACTGGTTTCTGGCTGCTGTGCATCAGACATGCGTTCGTGGTGCGTTCGTTGCAGTGTTCGAACGATTGGCATTGGTGCTGCGTTCGTTATTGGGTTCGAACGTGTGGCGTTAGTGGCACGTTCTTTATTGGGTTCGAACGGAAGCATTCCAGAGAGCAAACGTTCGAGTCACGTTCTTGTTGGGTTCGAACGGGATCATTCCAGAGAGCATCCGTTCGTTGTGCGTTCGATTGGCGTTCGAACGAGTCTTCACAAAAAGGGCGCGTTCGAGTAGCGTTCTAGTAAGCGTTCGAACGCGAATGCGATCTGAACGCGATTTTGGCCTACAAAACCCTAGGTTTCACCCTACCTATAAATATAACAGTTAGCCGCCATTCCCCATTAGTTGAAAGAGCTGAACACTTTTCCCTTGAGTCAAATCTCTCAAAGCTTTCAACTCTTATTTGATTCCACCATTGAAGACTTCTTATCTTCTTGTCTTCTTCCTTAATGGTGTGAATGTTTCTTTGATAAAACTTCAACACAACCTAACCCAAATTCCCTAATCCTTTAGAGTTCTTTAGGAGGAAGTTTGGTAGTCGGAGTTCCGGAGTCATTGGTGATATAATCTACTCAGAGACTTCAGAGGTTCTGAAGAAAACCGTGGGTCGCGGGCTTGAGGAGTTCCTTGAGTTCTTGCAGTATTGAGGTACTTGAGTCGGTGGAGTTGCCACCATAGGTCTTGACCATCGCTGTAAGTTTTTCTCTATAGTGGATTCGGGTGGTAGCCTATACCCGGAGTGGTTTTTTACTCGGAAGAGTTTTCCACTTCGTCACAAAAATTATTGTGTTGAATTTTGTGTGATTGATTTATTTTCCGCAATTTATATTTCGCTTTAAATTAATATTGTGGATTTAATTATTGTTGGTTGATTTGGTAATTTCCTGTTCTATTCCAGAGTAGCAGTAACAGGACTTGTCCTGCTTATTGTTTGTAATTCCGCATAGGGTCAGAACCTACGATAACCTCGAACTTTCACTAATGATTTCTATTAGATTCATGACCATGCTTTCATTGTTTTATTATTTGGTTGTGAACTAACTCTATTATTCTAGAGGATGATGTAGCCAATGCTTGAACCTATGTGTGATTGCCAATTTAATTGTTATAAAGTTTTGAATCAGTTTATTTATATTCTCTTACATTTAATAGTTCTTGTTTGTTGGTCACAAATTGAGATGATGCATGTGTAGAATCTATCACTTGGGAGAAAAGATTTTGAATAGGATCTAGAGAATATAACCTAGGAGTTTTATAGAGTTCGGGAGAATTTATAATTCCTTTGAAGTCGTTAACACATAATCACAGAGCGTAATGAATTGTTAATTACTAGATTTTTATAGGGATATCGAAGTCGGTAATCGATAATATATTCACTCTGCACTCAGGAGAGGAAGTTAGAATCATTTAGGATTCTTGACTTATAAATAATGCAACTGAATTAGAATTGAATGTCATGACAAATACATAGGGGATAGGTAGATGAAATCAGACTCTAGAATCTCCTCTTCTTGGATATCTTAATCAAACGTCTTGTTTCTAATTATTTAGTTTTTAATATAAATTTAGTTTCTTTCTAAATAAAGTTAACTTGACACCGTACACTTGCGGTACGATATAAAATATCGAGTGGTATCCTTAGCCTCAAAAATGTTAGTATTGTGTGATGAGATTGCCATTATAATGAAGAGATTGAAATAATAAGAAAATAAATTGATTAAATATATGAGATTTGAGAAATTGAGAGAGTGAGAAGAGAATAAATGATTTTGTGATTTTGGAAAATGAATTAAAAGGTTATCTATAGTGTTTTTTGATTTTTTTATGATGCCTAAAACACTCTCAAAATATAGTTGTTGTGAGCGGCAAATTGGACATTTTAAACTTTTATTATTATTATTATTATTAATTAAAAAAATCTACAATTAGACTCTAACGATTAACGATATTCAATCATTATAATTTTTATAGTTTGAAACAAGAACCGTAACTGTTACGATTTAAACCGTTCCAAACGTCCAAATGACGATTGAAAATACTATTAATCGACCGGTTCAATTACCGTTCATGATTCAGTTGACTATTAATCAACAATTTAATTATGATTTGGTTGCTGTTCGAGTAGATATCCACCTCAAAGTGTTACCAGACCACATGCATACGCAAGTAACTGGGTGCCAAATGACAAATTTCATTAGGAGGAATCAGCAAAGGAGAACATGACGCCCATGTGCTCATTAATTATTGCATATAAAAAAAAATTATCCTACAGGGATTTTAGTTGGTGACTGTTGAAGATATTTATGACCAAGCCTGATGGATTGGCTGCAATCTTCATGTAATTAATTATTTTTTTATTGATTTTTTATTTGTTAATTAATAATACTATATAAAAACAGGGGAAATTATAATCGTATATTCACATTTTTTATTACATATATATAAAATTTTATTTATTGGTCCATTCTAAAATTATGAAGTATTTATTTAAAATTATAGAAAAAATTCATTTATTTTATATCATACATGTTTAATAATTTACACACGTTTGAATTATTTTTTCAAATTAAATATAAATTTAATACATTTTACAATAATTGATGGAATGATGAATAGAATTTTAAAATAAAGGGATAATATTTGAATATACAATAAATTTCACTAGAAGAAAAGCAATAAATCAAAATGATTCACTGTATCCTCTTATTGATTAATTAATGTGGACCACAAACAAGCCTTATCTATAAATACAAACAATCTTTCTGCGGTACTAGCATCTAATTTTAAACTTAATTATATATATTTTTTTAAAGAGTTGAGTGTGTGAAGAATATGAATCCCGAGGAAGCAAGAGAGTTGTTTGATGGCCAATCTCATTTGTACAATCTCACATTTAACTATGTGAATTCGATGGCACTAAAATGTGCAATTGAGCTAGGCATTGCAGACATAATTCACAGCCACAAACAACCCATCACTCTCCCTGAATTAGTCTCAGCACTTGAGATTCAACCTACCAAAACCAATTGCCTGTACCGGCTAATGCGGTTGTTAGTTCACTCAGGCTTGTTTTCAGCAACTACTAAAGTTGATGATGATCAAGAAGAAGAAGAAGAAGCATATTCGCTTTCACCTTCTTCTAAATTACTAGTCAAAGATCATCCCAACTCTTTAGCACAGTATGTTATGCTACCGCTTCTCTATACGCATTCATTCAATTCTTTGAGTAAGTGGTTTCAAGGGAATGAGCTCACATGTTGGGAAACTACTTTCGGAATGACTATATGGGATTATATGGAGAAGGAAAATCCAGATTTTGGCTCCATTTTCAATCAAGCAATGGCGAGTGAAAGTAAAATGGCAAGCTTGGTTGTCAAAGACTGCAAGCCAATTTTTGAAGGAGTGGGTTCGTTGGTTGATGTTGGAGGTGGTACAGGAATGTTTTGCAAGATCATTTCTGAATCGTTCCCCACCATAAAATGCACTGTTTTTGACCTGCCACATGTTGTTGCTAATTTGCCTGACACTGACAATTTGAAATTCATTGGAGGTGATATGTTAACCCAACCTATTCCTCCAGCAGATGCCATTTTATTAAGGTATATATATATATATATGTGTGTGTATGCTTATTCCTCCTAATACTTCGTTTTCAGTCATAAATCGTTCATCGACTATTTTTGTGTTAAATAATCAGAAAATAAGTGATATTCCTATGCTCAACAGTCAATGATACATGATACATGATCCTAAAAACTACACAATTATTATTTTTGTAAATTTTTTTAATCTTTCATTACTTTGATAGTGTTTTTTTTTTTTCCAATCTTTTGGCTTCACCCGGGAGTTAAAAAGTACTGAGTCTACATGATAGAATGAATATTAAAAATATAACTAATGCAAATGAGTGATTGGCAGCTGCTTTTTCATGGATACGGGGATGAGGAAAGCCTGAAGGTACTAAAACAGTGCCGTGAAGCCATCACAAGCAAAGGCGTTAAAGGAGGAAAACTCATAATCATTGATATTGTGATAAATGAGAAGAAAGATGATCATGAATTGACTGAAACAAAGCTCTTTTATGACTTGACAATGTTTCATGTTACTGGAAAAGAGAGATCTGAGAAAGAATGGGAAAGGTTGTTCTTAGAGGCTGGTTTCAGTCACTACAAGATTACACCAATTTTTGGTATCAAATCCCTTATTGAAGTCTATCCATAGACGCATCATGTCTTGAAATGCCTACAATCCTTCAAATAATTAAGAATAAAGGCTGGTCCTCGGAATAGTAGCTCAGCTGACCGTAAATGCCTTTTGCATATCCTGTCACTTGAATTTGAATAATACCAGAGATAAGGGTTAGTATTTAGTTTGTGAGGTTTCTTTTTTTCATTTAAATAATTATAATAAAGAAAGAAGAATAAAGGTTTATTTTGTGTAATTGTGATGGATTTTCATTGTGTTTGAAGAAGCTATTAAAGCAGCCTTTTGTTCTCCCATATTTTTTCTCCCATATATTTAAAAATAAAAATAATAAGCGCTTGTTTTAATTTTTGTTATTTATTAATTTTGTGTTCCATCGTTGATAATGCATAATTGTCAATTAATAGGTTTCTTGGGTTTATGTGCCAATTAATTTGTAATTGGAAATATTAGAATAATTGGACAGTATTTGAAATTCGTAAGTGCGTTCGACGCTAATGAGAGTTCAATTTTTTATGTGCGTTTTTAAGCCCACTTTAGAGCTGAGAAATCGTAGCCTATATAAACTAGTCATATTCACTTTACCTAATCTTGGAAACAAGAAATACAGAGCCATAATATAAAAGTTCCCACCTTGATGCTTTGATGGAACATTTTTTTCAGAATAGGTGGAAACCTCACAGTCAAATCACCCATTCCAGGTTTAAGCAGAGAGGTAAAATTCCCGGCTGTCTCAGACTCTTACAAGAAACGCACTCCCTGAATTCAAACTCAGAACCTCAAGGTGAAATCATGAGTCATACATCATCAAGCCACTTCCTTTAGGGACTCTTTGATGGAACTTTGTTAAACACTAATCATATTAGTTTACATCTTTTTTAAAAATTCACCATTAAGGACTCAATTGATTTCATGTCTTCTTTTTCTTGGTGAACATATTTTTTTATAGTAAACATCAAAAAACACAAAACCTTATCAAATCCGACAGGCTTCTACGACTAGATCATGCCCAAATCCACCAGATCATGCTCATATTTGCTACTGGTATTCTATTAACAATTCTTTTTTCTTTCACTAGTTTATTAATGGTTGCACCATTATATGCTATATAAATTGCTATTTCTCATTTCTGCATTACAAGACATGTCATTACCTCTTTTGAACCTAGATATTATACTGGCATCAGTAAAGGACCATTCCAAACCCAAACGAGTTTAAGGTCGGACCTTGCAAGGCGTGTCTTTCAGTCTTAAAGCATTCTCAGTGTCTTATACTAGGTGGCGACGTCTTTATTCTTTGGTTAGTCTTTTGTGGGCTATCGATACTCTCTACGGGGTAACAAGTCCAACAGTGTCATGATCGCCGATGTCGTAGGCATAGCGATAAACCCTGCTTCACTCCTACAACCGCGATACATAGCTTCCACGAATCCTAGTTTCAATGATATGAGGGACGAAGATACGTCACTCTCATGATACTAACTAATTACCAGTTACAATGTCTTGAGAGATGGTGATATATAATGTCCTAAGTCACTAGCTATCTGTCAAGAAGGTGTGTGGGAACTGCAATACGTAACTACCCCATGTCTAAATTTTCTTCTAGGCATATTAGTTGTTAAAATATTTGATACTCAGTTTTAGAAATATAAAGTTACTATTTGAGACCTATATTTTCACAATATGAGGATTTAATTAGCAATTATTGAAATGATTTATTCTTTATACCTTCACTCACGGAGTTCTTTAGAACCGACCCGCACTCTATAAATTTTACAGGTCTTTTTATCTACTATGTCATAGCTGGTTTTTGGAGAAGTTAGATTAGGAGAGAAGATGTCACTGTAGTCATCATTAGGGATTGGTCCGTCATACACAATCATACATTCATATAGAATGTAGTATATGTCTTATATTGAGTTAATGTTTTCATGTATATGTACAGTTATAACATGAAATAATATGGTGTTAATATATACATAATATAATTTATTTTGGAAATGGAGTTAAGTTTTTTAATTTTGCATTAGTTCAGTTAATATTATCTATTCCGGATTAATAAAGTTGGAGATTATTATGGTATTAGTCAGAGGCTTCGGATGACAGTGAGATCTATCATCTTTCGTTAACATCTCGAAAGGCTTAGGATATGATTTGAATTAGAAAAGGCATTTGTTATATGATCTTGAGCACTGAAATGTTCTCGTAACTCGTTTCGCCAAATTTCTAGAGGTAAATTTTTTAAAAGAATGTGAAGATTATAGCAATGTAGAACTTGATGAAGTTCAACATGCAGTCAACTAACCATCAGAGGAACCAAAAACTTAAACAGATGAATAACCTTTAACGCACACACTTCGTAGGTCTACTAGGATATCGAAAACTCCTGAGTATTTATCTTAATCCAAGACAAGAGTCTCGATCTTCTCCTAATAGAGGAGATGGATCCATGTACCTACAGGAAAGTGATGTTAGATATCGATACATGAAATGGCAAGAAGCTATGAAATCGGAATTGAATTTTATGCATCAGAATCAAATGTGAGACTTGATTCCACTTTTTGAATGAATAGTTCCTATAGGTTGTAAATGGATTTAAAATGAAAGCAAGGTTCCTCTAGGCCCCATTGGTTGCAGAAGATTACATACAGTAATTTCGCATCAATGACCGGCGTTGTCACAAGCGTATAATGTAAGTGCACGTATCGTTCAAGTAGTATAAAAAGTATCGATATCATGAGAACTTAATACCTAAGCTATTAATTTATGAAGTCAAATGTTTACGAGTATCTAATGGATTGATTGATTGGATGATGATTTTAAATTTAAAAACAAGTAAATTAAATTACACGAAACTAGGTTTAGGAAATTCAATATTAATAAATTATCTAGGTTGTGAATCTTTCCAATATCTTTTAAAAGATAAAGTGGTTATTTTACGTTTGTGTAATATATTGATTTACTAACCTGGAACACGAAATTCTGCAAAAGCCTCTGTTGATGGTCAAATACAAATACCCCGTGTAACCCAATTAATCATATGTCTATGTCAACCAAGTTACCTGAATTCATTAAGATTAAGTTCCAATTGTAGTTATCTCTGCCCGACAGGTATATATCTATCCTATAAGGAAATCTATTAAAGGATTATCTATCCTCAAGAAAGATCGTGGGTTATTAAGTCTAAGGCTAAAATCTAAAATTCCTTTGTCAAGTTTATTTTAAGTTTACCAGATCAATCTTATTAATGGCCAGTTAACAAGAAGTATTAAGATTAAGACTCAATAAATAAACCTTTATATTACCCAAACCGTAAAATAACCCCTTATAAACCAATGAAATTGGAAATCATCACAACCCTAGATAACGGGCTTAGTTACAACACATATCTAAGGCTAGTAAAGACTGAAAATTAAAAACGTAAATAAAACAATAAAGAAAATAATGGGGGTTAGATGATCCACTTTTAATATTTCAAAATTAGAAATCTATCTTATTCTCAATATTTACTGATTAATTAACCAGACCATAAGTGCGGTAATTTCATTTGTCTCAATTAAATCCAACATATCATATAGGTGGTAACAAGGTTATTACCTAAACCGACCATATAGGCGGAAACTACGTCTAAAATATAAAACCGACCATATATGCGATAAATAAGGTTGTCACCTAAACCGGCCATATAGGCAGTAACTAATTAATCCAACTTTTAATTAAAATAAGAGAGATTAATCTAATCATTATATTAAAAGTCTCACCTTTTCACCCTAGCAGAGTGAGATTACCTGCTCATGCTGTAAATGGAAAACACACAAAATTTTATTAATTAAATAAAAAGAAAATACAAGAAAACTTAAATAAATATATAAGACACTCTCCTTTAGGTTTTCAAAGATAAATTCCACCAAAGAAAGCATGGAAAATTTTCAAAGTTTAGCTTGGTATTTATAGGAAAATCTAAAGGCTTCCATCAATTTCTCTACCAATTGCTCCACCAAACATGGCACAAAATATGACATTAAACATGGGACCAAACATGACACCAAATATGATATCAAATCCTCCACCAAATATACAAGCATGTTTGGTGGAAGTCTGACAATTTTTAATTTTTTTACTTTTTAATTTATTTTATATTTTGAAAATGACTATAGTAATTAAAAATATATATACTGAATTATTCATCAATTTCGATCTTACAAACGTCAAAATTCAAAAATATTTAAAACTTCAAAGTTGTAGATATGTGTGTCTTCTTTAATCTGGAACTTGAATCACCTCAATCGAATATCGGATGAAAATGTTATGGCCAAAATACCAAACATGCACAAAATTGGAATTTAGGGCTGCATTTCGTGACGCGTATAGTAAATTTCTGTTTCGCCATTTTTTGCTCCGAATTTCATCGTTTTAGCCCCGAGTTGATTCTATTAATTCCCGATACTTTATTTATCTGCAAAACACATAAAAACACATCAAAATATTCATCAAACCCGAGAAACTAAATAAAATATTAGGTAAAAGGGGCGGTAAATTGTAACATCCCTGGTTATTATAACGAGTTCGTGAATTTTATTTTCCCTGCGTCAGGCCACATCCAAACGCGAGATAAATTTTAGTGTATAATGGGGACAATCGGTAAATTTCTCGAAGTCCTGGGATGAGACTGTACCGTGCTTCCTTTGGATCGTCTATAGTATTTGGGGTGTAACTTTTTCGTGCAATCTCTGATTTTTATGAATTTTATATCGTCGGAAAGCTGAAATTGAGACCTACGATTTTCGCGTTGAATATTTTCCCAAATTCGGGCAAGAAATGGGTCAAAAATACAAGTCAAAATCTGAATAAATAGTAATTTCGGACCCAATTGCAAAATATCTCAAATTCTCTACATTTTCTACACATTTCCATAATATCCTTAATATCATTTAAGCCCTAGTATAAAAGGGGCTCACTATTCACAAATCTCATTTTTTTTAGAAACAAAAGAAAGAAGAGAACGTAAGAGAAGAATGAGAAGAAGGAGGAGGAGAAGAAGAAGAAGAAGAAGAAGAAAATAAGGAAAGGAAAAAGAGAAGAAAAAGGAAGCACAAAGAAGCTTGGCAATCCTTGAAGAGTTTAGGAAATGGAGAAAGCAAGAGGAAGAGGTAAGGAACCCAAAAAACCCAAATTTTATTCAAATGATGATTTGATGAATTGATGCTTGAATTATGTTACCATCATGGATATGATGATGATTGTATAATTCTTTGCTTGAAACAATGAAATATTGATTAAACCCCAATTTGTTGGGATTGAGTATGATTTGGTAAAAGTGCATATAAAGGGTTGAGTAGTTATAGATTTGCTATTCAAGTTTGTGGGTTTAGTAAGAATGATGTTAATATGTGATGGAGTAATGAAATAAAAGGAATGTGTGATTGGGATTAGGAGTAATATTGCTAAGATGAAATGTTGTTGATGGTGCAATGGAAATGAGAAAAAAATGATCATTAACAATAGCCATTTTTGGCAGTACGAAAAGGAGATTTGCTTTGTTTAGTGAAGTATTAGGTTGTTGGAGATGTATTAATGTGGAAATGGAGGGATATATAACTATAATTTGGAAAATAGTGATAAGGCAACTAATTACACACCAAGTGTTCGACAAATTACACCAATGGACTAAAATAATTATTTGGACAAATTTAACATAAATTTATATGTGTTATAGACATTAGAAAATCCGAAGAATATGACAAAATTAAATAAAATCAGAAGAGCTGCGTAATCGCAAATGGGCAACAAGTTCAAGAAAACAGAGCATTCTGGACAGGTCATATTTTTGAATTTATAACTTGAGTTTTAGATCTCTGATTGACAAGCCGTAAAGTTCTGAGTAAAATAGACACAATTGCGAGTAACATATCCAAAAATATGAAATTTTGGACTTAAGACGCTAATGTAGAAAAATCTCCAAAGTCAACTGATCGGCAGTAAAGTCTGCACCTGTGACCTGATGACCTAGGCTCGGTTTTTTATTTTTAAAATGAGTTTCGGGTGTCCAAACGACGAACCATCAGCGCCAAAATAAACTAGACACATAGGATCCCAATAATATAAAAAAAAATTCAGAACTATTGGACTTAATAAGAATTTTTGGCAGAGTTTCGAAGTGGAGTGATCAGCAGGGACTGATCCGATTCTGTCCCTGCTGAACAGCTGGTAGAAATCAGTTTGTTTACAGATTTTCGAGAACCAAAATCAGGATCCTTAAAATTTGGGATAAAGTAGACTCATAGGGGATTCATCCATAAAAATTTCGAGTCCAAACTCCTTACCAATTACTCCCAGAAAAATTCCAAATTTGACCCAAAAACCTGGAAAATTCTGGTTTATATATTCTTATAAGTTCATTAAATATTTCTTTGTTCTAACAATCCCTTTATTCTTATAGATCACGTGTCATCAATATATGTTTTAATATCATATTTTACTTATATGCTCATGTATGTAAATTAAGTTTATTTATTTATTTTTTTCAATCACAATTTACCTCTGTGTGTGGTATTGTCGGAAGTGGTAAGGATTATATGATATTATGGATTTAGTATTTACTAAAGTAGGGTCAGGATAAGTGGAAGCATAAAAAGCATGTGCATATTGGTGAATTATGTTGAGTATGAATTAAAAATGGTTTGGAATCCAAAAAGGGTTTTAAAGAAAAGTTTCAAATACTTTTGAAAGAATTGTATTTCAGGAAATATTTTTACAGTTTTAAGATTTCAGTATGATTTTATGTTTTTTAGGGCATGAGGGAAAAACTCACCCCAGTATGTAACTTGAGACTTAGTTGGAATTGACAAATATCATATGGATTCGAGTTTTGGGATTTGACCCATCCAGTTGTACATTGTTGGAATTGGCGGATTTATATACATGTGCACATGTGGAGGACTGGGGGGACGCCCCTAGATCCTCAGCTCTCAGATGGTACATTCTTGGGCGGAGATACGCCTACGGGCGGAGATACGCTTACGGGCGGAGATGCGCCTATGGGCGGAGATGCACAATTCAGATTTCAGTTTTCAGAAAAAGGATTTCAGATTTCAGTTTTCAGAAAAAGAATTTCAGATTTCAGTTTTCAGAAAAAGAGTTTAGAAAGCGATTTTAGAGAGAAGTATAAGAAAGAGTTTTCTGTTTTCTGTTGTACATATAGCGTCATTAAACTAGAAATCAACATGCAACAAACAAATCAAACCAGAAAAATAGATCTAATATACATACACCCTAGAAAACCTTAAAACTTGAGAATAAGTAAAACCTGATGAAAACTTTGATCCGAGTCGAGATAAATCTCTGTCCTTAAGAACTTATCAGCCTCGTCTCGGTGCTCTACGGATTTGTGGCTAATGTTCTCCTAGGATAACCCGGATTCCTCTTGTTCAAGGGGCACACCTTAATAAGATATTGAACTTCGAATATGGTGGAATTCTCTCAAACTCAAGAAAACAATATGAGACTCTAAGTTTTGGATGAT